>JAWPHD010024171.1:0-19990 GCA_037043455.1 Cyrtodaria siliqua | reverse complement strand
GAGAATACTTTTTATATTTTCACTCATGCTTCGCATTCTTGAAAATATAAAGTTTTCTCACTTCTCGATGAAGTAAAATATGCTATTCACTCCAAAACAACAAATATTCTCTTTTTATTGTTTACAATTCAACGACAAACCGTGATATATTACATGATAATAAACTAGGCTATATAGTGCGGGTATATTAGAATAAAATATAAATCACTAACTTTTTCCATTCTTGTATCATTAGTTACTAATCTGTCTGCGATATCAATTAGCCCACCAGAGTCCCTTTTGATATTGTTTTCTTTAAGAGTTCTATTTAACACAAAAGACTCAAAACCATCTACATCAACCTTTGAGCTTTCATTTTTCCATGTTTCTGTCAATCTATATCATGTTTATCAAACATATCAATCAGTTCCGGCGATAGTATTATATCGTTTTCACATTTAACAACACAAATTTAATCGTACTCACCACTTTGTCCTAAGCTTTATCATCACTGCTCTCATGCTCAGACTGAGTTCCCTGTGTATTTGACAGTTTATCTCTACCGTCGCCTTCATTTTCACAACGGGTAGATGCCTTGTTGGAATGCTCACTCTGATGTTGACGAAATGGATGAAAGGGAAGCTAAAGGAATGTTTTTAAAAATCTCTCTTGCTTGATGTTTCAGAAAATGCTGTATGGGATGTATCGGTGGCGATTGAGTCGCACATCGATTCTGGTTCTTCTCGTATGGACAATCGCCGTGTACGCCTTCCTTCAACTGAGCAACTTTCAGGCGTTATCAGGTAACACGAACAACTATAAAAAGTGTGTATCTACTATGGTTTAAACATATTTTATTGCCATTTATTTTACAATGTATTCAAATGGGTCAGGCCACAGTTTCTTACCCCATTAGTTAGGCTCTCATCAACAGTTTTTGTGCATAATGGGTTAACAAACATATATTGATACAACCACGAACACACAACAGCATCAACAACAACAACGACAACCACAACAGCATCATCAACCACAACAGTATCAACAACAACGACAACAACAACAGCATCAACAACAACGACAATAACTACAGCATCAATAACAACGAAAAACACAACAGCATCATCAACAACAACGACCACCACAACAGCATCAACAACAACGACACACACAACAGCATCAACACACAACAACGACAAACACAACCACAACACCATCAACAACAACAACAACAACATCGACAAACACAACAGCATCAACAACAACAACAACAACAACCACAACCACAACAGCATCAACAACAACAACGACAACCACGACAGCATCAAAAACAACAACGACAACCACAACAGCAACATCAACAACAACAACCACAACCACAACAGCATCCACAACAACAACGACAACCACAACAGCATCAACAACATCAACGACAACCACAACAGCATCTACATTAAAGATAAACCAAACAAATTATTATAAAAAAACATGTTTGTTTTCGTTTAAGAAAAGTCACGTCATTTCGATTCATTTATGTGCATTTATATAAACTAAAATATAGTATAGATACAGGGTGGGTGGAATTGTAACAAATTTAAAACCTCATACATGGATGGTGTCATATCGGCATATGTCTCACATCCTTGTCTGTGTATTTTTATCTGGAACTCGACTTGTAAGTGAGGAAGTGTCGATTCTTACGGATGGCGGGACGTGTACAGTACTGGTTCTACCCAGAAAAAGGGGGTGGTCTGTCTCCACAACAAAAAAATCCGACCGTCATATATAACCTTACATGTGTTGAAATTGACGTAAAAACACCATACATACACATTATTTTAGTCTTCTCAAATGTCAAATATTAAACATATTCAACTGTTTATCTACACTGAGTAATAGTCGAAACCGTTTAGAATTTTTTGGAAACCGTGTAGACGGAACAAGATTGCTTGCCGCCATCTTGTTTAGTCTACACATTTCCAAAAAAGTCTACGACTATTAAACCGTCATATAGTTGACTTGATCCACCGCAAAGAACAATCGTGAATGTGCAAATCACCATTTTGTATACACATTTCAATCTCTACAATTAATTAACATGCATGTGTATGGATCATTACGCATGTTGCATGTGTATGGATCACTACCCATCATGTTGCATGTGTATGGATCACTACGCATGTTGCATGTGTATGGATCACTACGCATGCTGCATGTGTATGGATCACTACGCATGCTATATGTGTATGGATCACTACGCATGCTGCATGTGTATGGATCACTACGCATGCTATATGTGTATGGATCACTACGCATGTTGCATGTGTATGGATCACTACGCATGCTGCATGTGTATGGATCACTACGCATGCTACATGTGTATGGATCACTACGCATGTTGCATGTGTATGGATCACTAGGCATGTTGCATCATGTTGCATATGTATGGATCACTACGCATGTTGCATGTGTATGGATCACTACGCATGCTACATGTGTATGGATCACTACGCATGCTACATGTGTATGGATCACTACCCATGCTGCATGTGTATGTATCACTACGCATGCTACATGTGTTTGGATCACTACGCATGCTACATGTGTATGGATCACAAGGCATGTGGCATGTGTATGGATCACTACGCATGTTGCATGTGTATGGATCACTACGCATGCTGCATGTGTATGAATCACTACGCATGCTACATGTGTATGGATCACTACGCATGTTGCATGTGTATGGATCACTACGCATGCTACATGTGTATGGATCACTACGCATGTTGCATATGTATGGATCACTACGCATGTTGCATGTGTATGGATCACTACGCATCATGTTGCATGTGTATGGATCACTACGCATGTTGCATGTGTATGGATCACTACGCATGCTACATGTGTATGGGTCACTACGCATCATGTTGCATGTGTATGGATCACTACGCATGTTACATGTGTATGGATCACTACGCATGTTGCATGTGTATGGATCACTACGCATCATGTTGCATGTGTATGGATCACCACGCATGTTGCATGTGTATGGATCCCTACGCATCATGTTGCATGTGTATGGATCACTACGCATGCTACATGTGTATGGATCACTACGCATCATGTTGCATGTGTATGGATCACTACGCATCATGTTGCATGTGTATTGATCACTACGCATGTTACATGTGAATGGATCACTACGCTTGTTGCATATGTATGGATCACTAGGCATGCTGCATGTGTATGGATCACTACGCATCATGTTGCATGTGTATGGATCATTAGGCATGTTGCATGTGTATGGATCACTAGGCATGTTGCATGTGTATGGATCACTATGCATGTTGCATGTGTATGGATCACTACGCATCATGTTGCATGTGTATGGATCACTACGCATGCTACATGTGTATGGATCACTACGCATGTTGCATGTGTATGGATCACTACGCATGCTACATGTGTATGGATCACTACGCATCATGTTGCATGTGTATGGATCACTACGCATGCTACATGTTTATGGATCACTACGCATCATGTTGCATGTGTATGGATCACTACGCATCAAGTTGCATGTGTATGGATCACTACGCATGTTACATGTGAATGGATCATTACGCATGTTGCATGTGTATGTACGCATGTTGCATGTGTAAGGATCACTACGCATGTTGCATGTGTTTAGATCACTACGCATGTTGCATGTGTTTGGATCACCACGCATCATGTTGCATGTGTATGGATCACTACGCATGTTACATATGTATGGATCATTACGCATGTTGCATGTGTATGGATCACTACGCATCATGTTGCATGTGTATGGATCACTACGCATGTTGCATGTGTAAGGATCACGACGCATAATGTTGCATGTGTTTAGATCACTACGCATGTTGCATGTGTATGGATCACTACGCATCATGTTGCATGTGTTGCATGTGTATGGATCACTACGCATGCTACATGTGTATGGATCACTACGCATGTTGCATGTGTATGGATCACTACGCATGCTGCATGTGTATGGATCACTACGCATGTTGCATGTGTATGGATCACTACACATGTTGCATGTCTATGGATCACTACGCATCATGTTGCATGTGTATGGATCACTACGCATGCTATATGTGTATGGATCACTACGCATCATGTTGCATGTGTATGGATCACTACGCATGCTACATGTGTATGGATCACTACGCATGTTGCATGTGTATGGATCACTACGCATGTTGCATGAGTATGGATCACTACGCATGTTGCATGTGTATGGATCACTACGCATCATGTTGCATGTGTATAGATCACTACGCATGCTGCATGTGTATGGATCACTACGCATGTTGCATGTGTATGGATCACTACGCATGTTGCATGTCTATGGATCACTACGCATCATGTTGCATGTGTATGGATCACTACGCATGCTACATGTGTATGGATCACTACGCATCATGTTGCATGTGTATGGATCACTACGCATGCTACATGTGTATGGATCACTACGCATGTTGCATGTGTATGGATCACTACGCATTTTGCATGAGTATGGATCACTACGCATGTTGCATGTGTATGGATCACTACGCATCATGTTGCATGTGTATAGATCACTACGCATGCTACATGTGTATGGATCACTACGCATGTTGCATGTGTATGGATCACTACGCATCATGCTGCATGTGTATGGATCACTACGCATCATGTTGCATGTGTATGGATCACTACGCATCATGTTGCATGAGTATGGATCACTACGCATCATGCTGCATGTGTATGGATCACTATGCATCATGTTGCATGAGTATGGATCACTACGCATCATGCTGCATGTGTATGGATCACTACGCATCATGCTACATGTGTATGGATCACAACGCATGTTGCATGTGTATGGATCACTACGGATCATGCTGCATGTGTATGGATCACTACGCATCATGTTGCATGTGTAAGGATCACTAGGCATGTTGCATGTGTATGGATCACTACGCATCATGTTGCATGTGTATGGATCACTACGCATCATGTTGCATGTGTTTGGATCACTACGCATGTTGCAGTGTATGGATCACTACGCATGCTTCATGTGTATGGATCACTACGCATGTTGCATGTGTATGGATCACTACGCATCATGTTGCATGTGTATGGATCACTACGCATGCTACATGTGTATGGATCACTACGCATGTTGCATGTGTATGGATCACTACGCATGTTGCATGAGTATGGATCACTACGCATGTTGCATGAGTATGGATCACTACGCATCATGTTGCATGTGTATGGATCACTACGCATCATGTTGCATGTGTATGGATCACTACGCATCATGTTGCATGAGTATGGATCACTACGCATGCTACATGTGTATGGATCACTACGCATCATGTTGCATGTGTATGGATCACTACGCATGCTACATGTGTATGGATCACTACGCATGATGCATGTGTATGGATCACTAAGTTAGATTTACAACTAACAATAACACTAACAAGAAAAGTCATAGCATACAATCTATACTATGACGACGAGCGGCAATAAGGATAAATATTGTAGTATATATAGTATAATTATACTGTACAAGTATTTATTTTAATGCATATTATGTGTTTTTTGTGTAAAATTAATATTGATTTCAATTTGGTGTAGCAAAGGCAGAGAACTAATTGGAAAAGTAAAATAAAGATGTTTTTGTTTGAAACTGATCGTGCAATTTAAGTGCTTCGCTATAACCAAGAAAGCGCTATATTCACTATTTTATATAAAGCAAAGACTTGAGGAGCTGGTCGGCGAACTGCAAAAAACAACTTCGCTAAAACAGATAATTCGCTATAGCTGAGTTTCAGCTATATGTTTTCTTATGTTTTCTTAAAAGCCTGACTTTGACTGTAAATAATGTTTCAAAGCCTGACTTTGACTGTAAATAATGTTTCATTGCGAACTTATATAAAACGAAACACACTCTGAATATGTACATGAATGAATAATTACAATTTACATATGGTAATAATATGATCAAATGTATATATTTTTAAGTTCATGCTCTACAAAAAAAAAACATTATTGATGTGCAAAAATAAAAACTATATAACTTGTACAACTCTGTCAGTGTACGGTCCCTGCCAAGACTTGAACATAGATGTTTTTTCTCGAGAGAAAAGCGTGTTTTTTTACACTACAGAGATCGCCCAGCCATATAGCGTATATAGTGACCAGTGAAAAGTAAATTTGCTGTACCCCTCGTGTATGAATAAAGTTAATTGTAAATTCCATTTTCTGTATACGTTTTGAAATCGAGGTGAAACATGTTTTTTCCTAATAAAATGCCAAGGTTATTTTGTATACGTGTGAGTGTGTTATAATGTGTGTAAAAAAAGAAGCTATGACGTCACGCTCTTCCGCTAATACATTACTTTAATGAAACATCTCCCGATTATTTGCGTTTTTCCCAGTGAGGTCTAAATCACATTTACACACATTATAACTAAATCATACACGTATATAAAATATCCTTGGAATTTTATTAGAACAAAACATATTTCACCTCGATTCCAAAACGTATACAGAAAATGGAATTCACAATTAACTATATCCATACACGAGGGGTACAGCAAATGTACGCTTCACTGGTCACTATATACGCTATATGGAATCGCCAATAAGGTCAAACTTAATCTCAGTAATAGAGCGTTCTAATGATTTCCATACACAGTAATAGTTATCTGAATTTTCATATTCATGAATAATAACGCTTCATGAAAATGAGATAATTTATACGATCTTTTGACTTTGTCTAATTTAGGTTTTTAAAAAAAATGTAAATTTAATGTTTAGTTTGTCTGTTGAGAGGTCATCAAGTTTAGT
Source organism: Cyrtodaria siliqua (assembly GCA_037043455.1). Lineage (NCBI taxonomy): Eukaryota > Metazoa > Mollusca > Bivalvia > Adapedonta > Hiatellidae > Cyrtodaria > Cyrtodaria siliqua. The sequence goes on along the minus strand of JAWPHD010024171.1, from coordinate 13,123 downwards.
GAAAATGTGAAAATGTTCCACGCTACTGAACTACTTCTTTGAGACATTTATAATAAAATACACAATTGTAATGCAACAGAAGATTTAATTATGTAACATACTGTACCATTATACAAAACACCTGCCACAAACAGCGCATATACTTCATCTAGAGTGTGATCTTTGCTTTGGTTTTGCAGAGTTCCTGCCAGTACAAGCAAGCATGTTGCAAAACTATCCACATATAGAGGTGAGACATTATTGCTATCCTCATGTATATAATGTTATATAAGTGTACATGTTTGTTGATCAAGTTGTCAGGTTGTCAGGTTTTTTCTATTAATAGCACGTATATATATATATATAGCTGGATTGTGTTATATTTTAAGGACAATCTGTTTGACTGACATCCAGTGTTTATATAATATTCTAGTAATTTCTCTAAATTAGTGTTTACATAATGAGATGTGTAGCTATAGATTGTTACAGAACATTCTTTAATCTAGATTGTTTCATGTTGGTATATAAAGCTGACCTTAGTAAAACTTCAGGGTTTCAGTATTAATATTCAAAGTGAAGTATCTGGTTTATTATTTTAATTGTGGATTTACAAAATATAGGATGCTGTGAATTAAAATATATTGTGAGAGGATAAAAAATTATGTGCTCATCTAGTGACATCGGATTATTGGATTATTTGGACATTTGAACTATTGTAAATTAATAAACCAAGAAAAACTTGAAGTGAAATTGGATTAAATGGACACATGATAAGTATTATTAAAGGGACACTTAACAATTCAGATTACAGGGACACTTGCTAATAGTATTTAGATTTTATTCGTATATTGGATTTTAAAGAAATACTGGATCCCTTTTATGTATTTTCTGCAAGTGAATTATTTTTTTATGGTAGTATTTTAATACATTTGTTGATTGTATTTTAAAAAATAGTTGTTGCTGGTTTTACTTCCTTTCTTGTTACATTTTACCCGTAACATTATTGTTTATACGTTACACTAGCTAGAGTACTTGTTACTTCAAATACAAATCACCGTATTGGACGTCGTGGACAGTTGAGATGGGTAGGTCGGAGTGGTAAATGAGGACCTCTCACACAATAATACTGCGTCATAATCAGCTTCATGTCGCATAAAGAAAAGAGATGTTGAAGAGGTTGTTGCACTATACTCAGTTGATTTTAAAACAGCTTTAAACACGTAGAAAAGGGTAAAACAAACATCTTAAATATAAAATAATTGAATATATGGAAAAACAATGAAAAGGGATCAGACACAAACAAGAAGAAAAGGGGCAGACTCGGTTTGATTCTGTTCGTGAGAGGTAATATAAGGTGCAACGCCCCTAGTACCGGCTTAAGTGGTAAATAGAGGCTGCCCTTTTGAAAAGATTACGTTATCAGGTTCGTTTAACACATACAGCTTTATGATAAATATTATTTAAAGAACAGAAACTGCACATTAATGTAAAACCACAACATGAGCATTATTTGTCTTATTATTTGAACAAAATATGTGTAAAACATGTTAAATACTATGGATGACGTCATCATTCCAATATGGCCGCCTCCATTTATGTTTCTTTTTAGCTAATATGCATTAAGTCATGACTCCGGTATTTATAATTGTCATTTGATAATTCTTTCCACTTACCATGTTTTTAGAATTCTTTTAAATAAAATGTGTATGAGAATAGTGTTACATCTCCTTAAATATCAATCCCAAAGCCAAGATGCTCTACAGAACGTCTTCAGTGCTGGAGGCAATTATTTTCAGAGGTCGGTGATACATATATTTGAGTGCATTTGATTGAAAAATTGATATCACAATACGAGGTCATTGTCAGTTTCTTATACCTTATACAGTATGCTACATTCTAATGTCCTATGTCCACCCACATCCCCAATTTATGCTCATTACGTCACTGAGATCATCTTTGATAAAGGCAGACAATAGAGTGCCATCTAGAGACGATGTTTAGTGCCTCAATTTTTAGAGATAAATACATTGTTGTTGCGTTATTGTCCGTCTTATCGGCCCGAGACTCCAATATCAGTCCGAAGGCCTTGGTCGAGGGCCAGTCTGTCGGAAAATAACCTATCACCCATGTATTACTCTCTAAATATTGAGGCGCAAAACCTCGTCTCAAGGAACTAGGCTAACGGCCATTGAATGGTAAATGCGCTCTGCTGTCTGGCGTCAGCCATGTTTTAATATGTTTATCATATATATCCGCAGTTTCATAAATACAGAGCAAGTTGGATCCTTTTATTTCAAGGGATAATAATCTTCTCTTTTTTTTAAAAAAAGTAACAGTATTTTACCTGTCAACATTAAAAAAATAGATGGGTGACGTGTTCGGCAATATATATGTATGAGTCACATGGCCGAAATTTGGCGTATCGGACCGCATTTATGATACGGCTCATTTCTAAAGAGCTTTTTGAAGGCTAATTGCGAGTCAAAATGCGTTTATATATAATAATAATAATAAGAAGAAGAAGATAAAGAAGACGAATAAGGGAGACTACATACCCAGGCATACTGTTTTAGTGTGAATTAACTCTTGTTTAAGCTAATTGCGGTCGTGCAGCCATTTCCGGTTTCTTAAACCAAACAACTGCGATCTTGCGACTAACCGTTTCAAGGCTGTACCCTTGTTCTCAACCCATTTGTGTATCTTTGCTTTCAGAACACTGCATCTTATTAATTGTTGCTTGTTTTGAAGGTGTGTTTTTGACCATTAACCGTTCGTCCTTGGTATCTGCTTAACTTACATACGATTGTCGGGTTCTTTTAAGTTTTAAGTACTGTTAAGTACAATATGACATAATTATGTGAGGTAGCAACAAAAATCCGCCGAGTCGTTGAATTTAAAAAGAAGGTAGCGTTTTACTTAATTCAATATATGTCATTGTGAATATTGCATAATTATGAAACTAAAGTACATTATGAGGATTTGATTTCGACTGACATTTTTTTAAATCGAATTTTGTCCCTTTATACGAAGCACAGAACATGTTTTTCTTGGTAATTTCTGTTTGAAATGAAAACATTAATTGTATGGGATTCCAGACACGCTTCATTGTGTCATATATTAAACAATAACGGTATTGTGTTATCTCAATTATCCAAAATCAGTAATAGAATTTGCAACTTTTAATTTAAAAATGCTTTAACATATGTTCTAACTGTCGACCAATGTACATATGTACACAATCCAATTAAAACTGAAAGAACGGAGTATATGCAAATAGAAAGTAGTTATTGGAGAGCACTGTAATAACAACACATAAAAATATTTTTTAAACTTTAATAGATTTGGCAAATATTGGGCGTGGCATGGATTGAATGTTTAACAACTGGGCTGCCGGTAAGCACAAAAGACCATTATGGCAAGCCCTTACAGCAGAAAGCATTAAGCAATAAAGCAAATTTAATATTACAATATTAAGGACATAAATACATGTGCACCAAATTAAATGTTTATTATGAAAGCAACTTTTCTGATAAGCATTTAAGCAAGTGTTGAAAGCACGGTTGATATTCAAGCATAATTACAAGTGCACCGAATTCAATCAATTTAAAATGTTTTTTAGCAATTCGTACGGACAGCAAATTTGTATATAATTTATGTTTAGATTACAATTCAGTCTCTGGGTATACAGGAGCTGAATAAAGTTAAACTGAAACGTATATGTCCTTACTTTCACACATTCGCTGCCCGCCGATAATTAAACACTACAACATTTAACACATCAACTAGTTGTAGTCCAAAAGTTCCAGCAAGTATATAAGTGCACGTAATGTCCATGCCACGCCAGTAATTGTTGACTAGGTAAGTGGATCCAGATGAAGACATCAACTGAAATATATAATTCAGAGAAAGCAACATGATCTTGCAACATAAAACACTGCAACATGATCTTGCAACATAAAACACTGTAACATGATATTAATTGCAACATAAAAAAGTATCTTTTGAATAGATGTCTTGACAAATAGCGAAATGTCTTAAATGAACTTGTACTTATAAAATGTGATGACACTAGTGTCAATTTAAATCAATGATCCTGTGGGTCGGGAGGGAGGGAATTTAACTTTTTAACTGTAAGCTCAAATCACATCATACCTCTCTGTTAAAAGCTTGAACGAAAGGGACATGCCGGTGTGCATGTAGAAAAATGCACCGTGAAATTTACTCAATCTCAAATTTTACTTACAGCTAGTGTGTCCTCCAATAACCATTGACTATAACAGATATTATAGTCAGTGTTATTGGAGAGCACTGTAATAACAACACATAAAAATATTTTTTAAACTTTAATGGATTTGGCAAATATTGGGCGTGGCATGGATTGAATGTTTAACAATTGGGCTGCCGGTAAGCACAAAAGACCATTATGGCAAGCCCTTACAGCAGAAAGCATTAAGCAATAAAGCAAATTGAATATTATAATATTAAGGACATAAATATATGTGCACCAAATTAAATGTTCATTATGAAAGCAACTTTTCTGATAAGCATTTAAGCAAGTGTTGAAAGCACGGTTGATATTCAAGCATAATTACAAGTGCACCGAATTCAATCAATTTAAAATGTTTTTTAGCAATTCGTACGGACAGCAAATTTGTATATAATTTATGTTTAGATTACAATTCAGTCTCTGGGTATACAGGAGCTGAATAAAGTTAAACTGAAACGTATATGTCCTTCCTTTCACACCTTCGCTGCCCGCCATATGGATGGGTGGCCGGACACTCCAAGTCCTACTCCAGCCAAAAATAGGGGAAACATTTTTTGCAGCAGCGAAGAGTGCCCACCAAAAGCAAGGTATCCTAATGCCACGCCCAAAACAAAACCGGTGCCAAAAAAGAATATAGTTTCCTTATCACTGCCTACTTTTAATGAAATATTCGCCGGACACGCACATCATGGAGTGTCCAGGCTCCCATCCATCGCCAAAAACGGAGGAAACATTATTGACAGCAGCGAAGAGTGCGTATCAAAAGCAAAATATCCGAATGCCATGCCCAAAACAGAAACGGTGCCAAACAAATATATATTTCCTTATCGCTGCCCACTTTTAATGAAACATTCAAATCCAGCCGGAAACTGGTTAAGAAACAAGTTGTTCCCCACATTTGATAAATGAACACCATCCGGTTCAAGACAGGTATCATCAGCCTGAATGTATTCTTGTAGCAGATAATGGCCCCGATAACTATTATCGCCGTAACAGCTTAACTGTTTAGTCACTTTCTGGCCCTTTCTATTGCAAAAGGGTAGTTAGGCTAACGCCATGAAAGCCTAGAAAGTATAGGAGACCAAATAACGACCACATTATATAAATTGACTCCAAAAACTCGGTCAGAAGCTTAACATGCTTTCTAAGAACCTTTAATGGGTATTTCTCTAAACCAGTTCCCCAGGATCACATAAGTTGATGCATCAGACATTGACAAAATAAATAAATGTCAGAGAAATATCCAGTATGTAAAGGCTGGAGGAAGATTGTAACCTTTAATGTGTGGCGTCAAACACAAATTGACTGTTAAACGTTTCGAAGTTGTCATAAATTAGCAGCAGAAATAAAAATAATATAAGTGTAACATGTACATGTTACTCTATTTCAGACATTGAACATTGAATGATTTCTGGTGAAGCATGTATCCTTTCCTCCTGTTTCGTGTGCCACTGTTATTTCATTTCAGTCAGCAAACAACTGATATACATTTGTCTGTATATAATATGCACATTTACCCAATTGTAATAACTTTTGCCTCTTTGATAATCAAGTTTATGTCAATTCTGAACAGGTCTTTAACTGCATTTTGACCTTTAACCTAGGATCGGTTCTTAGACTTGTGTATCAATCATAAAGGCTAACCATCTAACACTCCGACAGCAATACACGAAGAACATGTATCCTTTTCAAGTAAACTAGCCCGCATTAAAAAGGTCAGCCACACAACTGTGTAAACTCCCTTTAACTAATACATAAAGATGTCATCGTGATGCTGACTATTGGAACGCCATTTATCTCATTTATCAACTTCTTGTATGACAACCTAAAACTTGGAGGAAATGTGTTATTAAAATACAATTTGCAACCTGCCCAGGTTCTATTGTGCATATAACTTTTGGACGCCTGGTTGTTTATATAACTTTGACTATGACTATTGACTATAAACCACAGAGCTGCACACACACACACACACTCACACTGTAGTGTGGAACCCTGCAGAGAAGTTGTTATTTTGAATCGACACAGCACAAAAGTGGATTTATAAGTTGGTGACCATGCACTAACTGGTTTAAAGTGCTGTGTATTGACTAGGGACAGGCCGAAAAGAAACAGATAACTAAACTTCAATGAACCCCTTGCAAAAATACCTGGTGCAGGATAAATAAAACATCAACCTGGTGCAGGATAATGAAACCTCATCGATCTAATGGATTGGCCCAACAATAAACCAATGATCAAATGGAATACCCTTAAATTGAGGCATTATGATAAGTATGTAACTTTTGTTCATGTCTTGAATATGGACACCACTGATAAAGCACTGTCGATGCATAAATATGAATATATTAAACAAATGTAGGGATATATTCCCAAACTCTACACGACATAGTTTCGAAAATCACAAAGCTGCTATGTAGCGTAGGTTTATCTTGTATAACAGGTAAAAAGTGGAACTTTACATACAATACCAACACTGGAGGACTCTATGACCTGTTCCATACATTGCATCCGATACCGACATAATTTTTGACTGGTGTTAAGACAACTTGATGGTTACACGAAAATACCAACACTGGAGGACTCTATGACCTGTTAAGCGAACTTGATGGTTACACAAACTGAAATATAAGGCAAAATGTTCGAGAGAATGAAACAAAATAAATCTTGAAAGAAGTGATAGAGATCCAATCATAATTAAGCATCAGCGGCAACAGCATCCGTATATAAACAACTGTAATGAAGACATCATTGTACGCAAACTGAATAAATGTAAAGCTGATCGCTAGACGAAAAGCATTGGATGTTTTATAAACAGTCAATTTAGAAGAAAGGCAAAGGAGGCATGAATTGATTTTAAACTGTTAAACAGTATTAATTCAAATGAAAAATAATGCCATAGCAAACACAATGCTTCCGCACTATCATAGACGCACGCACCGACAGTATGACGTAACCTACCGCTCTGGGTCATGAATATGCATTGCCTCCATTGTCAGACCAACAACTTTTATTAGCAACAACAGTCAACAGCAGCAAGTTAAAATTAGCTGATATCAACAAACTGTTGAGATATACTTATCCGCAGTAAGAAAACATATTGCCTAAACACTCCAAATACATGGTTAGCATCATAAAACACGATTAAACCAACAGCCTTGGAGTTAAATAATAGCAGCAGGAGCTGAAAACATAGTGCACAACAACGATGATGATAACAGCAGGCTAACAGTATGGCGTGATCAACATTTCTCCATCAAGTAGATGGTGTCCAACAAATTATTCCTATATAAATGGTTTTCATAATAGTTCTTAAATAATATTTGCAGTAGCTATGGACATCATCCGCAGAATGACAACATAATTATATTTAGCTCTGCCTTGAGTCGAATAATCATATTTTTCTAATGTGACTCGCTGTTCTTTACAGTTTTAATTGCCTCTCGAATGACTCAATATTTATTATTATTATTGTTTTCATTGTTTTTGCACATTGATTCACTGAGTTGAAAATATAGTCTAACTACTGTCATTACAAACAGGATATTGTTTTTATTTTGATACCATTTTCAATTTCCTAGTGTGAACTGTTTGCAGTAACAAACAATCTACCGCCATATCTACAATGAACTTGCAATTTGCATTTGCAGGCGCCTGGTGGAAAAAAGATAATATAATTATTTATTTATTTTTTGGTGATTTTTGCATTATCTACGACAACAGCATTATAAAGCGTATAAAAATGAGTCCTGTTTCCCGGAGGCAGTGCAACATCTGTTCCTCTATCTGACGAACGTCTTGTGTACGGCCTTTTCTGCAACCAATCGAGTCACTCAATGATATGTTACGTCACTGACTAGCAGAACGCACACCCTTTGGATCTGCTGGGAGGCAACCGCTGACTTTTCCAGGTGGGATCATCAACCACGTTACCGGCAGAGAACTAACCATCGAACTGGCTCGGTTTCCACGACTCATTATCCAGTGTGATTATGAAAACAAAAAAGACGTACAATGTATAAACCGAGCACAAATGAGTACAAATGGAGTACAAATGAAAATAAAATCCTAAATAGTAATACCAACTTAATGTAATAAACTGATTGTGCTGTCTTAATGTAGATCTAGTCTGTTTATTTTTTTTATTTTTTTTATTTTTTATTATTTGATGTATTTTCTTTTTTATTTTACTTTTTTTTTAGGTTTTTTATTATAAGCATTATTAGTATTATTATTATATTTATTTAATTATTATTATTACCCCACTATTATTATTATTATTATTCACAACACCCAAAAACTCCCTCAGTCGAAACGCACCCAGACACATAAAGCTGCTGTAGCATTTAGATATGATATTCACTTCAGATTCCTTTAGCCTGCCAGTATATTTCCATTGACTGACATTTAAACCCCAGAGGTCAAGGCACACTGCATGCGCCTGTATTATTTTGGAAGAGATTGAAATCAGTTCACATACGATCATCACTAAATAAAGATTCACTATTTCAGACGTCTTGTTCTTTAAACACACCCATCAAACGTTACACTTGCAACAATGCCCTAAACATTTTCAGTTAAAATGTAGTCTACCGAGACGCAACACACCCACATTGTTCTAATTTAGCATATATATGGAAACAGCTGATTAAACCCACTTACCGCGAACATAGAGTGCAGTAAATTCCCCGATCTGCATACAACACCAGTAAACAGTTATTACTGTACAAATATTCCACTGAAATATATCCAAAAGCATTACTCGTACAATTAAAGACTAAGTAAAAACAACCCACTGATCAAAGAATATGAATTTGCCAATGTTTACCATTGCAGAACGACCCCGATATTGATGACGTCACTCATAAACTACGCAAGATGAGAATTCACCGATCAGGTTATTTAGTGCAAAACTTAACAGCGTGGGAATTAACACGTCACTCCACATTTCGGCAATATTAATTAAATAATTTATGAGAACGTTTATTTGAAGTTAATATCAATTAGAAAAGGAATCTCACAGGATATAAACAAAGGAAGAGACGAAATAAAGCTTATGTTAATAAAATTGAAAGAAAAAGTTGAATCGGTAATGGCCGATCAAACAAAGGAAAATAGAAAAACGTTATTTGCATCTGTATGAATAAATTGAAACGAATACGACCTAATCGAAGATAAAATCACGAGCAACAGGATTATAAGTTTTTAACTGTAAGCTCAAATCACATCATACCTCTCTGTTAAAATCTTGAACGAAAGGGACATGCCGGTATGCATGTAGAAAAATGCACCGTGAAATTTACTCAATCTCAAATTTTACCTACAGCTAGTGTGTCCTCCAATAACCATTGACTATAACAGATATTATAGTCAGTATTATTACAAAGTTTATCTGTTTTTCAGGAACCTGAACCCGACCAGAACGCATCCCAATGGCACGAACAGAGCAATTCTGGAACGAAAAACGCAAACGCTGTCGTAAACAACACTCAAACAATTCACAATGCAATAGTACTGAAGAAAGCCGCTGATCAAAGCAACGATCGTACGAGTAAAATAAATGTCGAACCAAATGTGAAACTGTTACGAGGATACCATCGTCCACTAAAAGGTATGTGTATGTCTCACACCATAATTAATTGTGCATATTGTCTTGTAATGTTTTTGTTCGTGGCATAAGTCAAACATAAATAGATAAACATAATTTATAACATGTATTTAGGCTTAATTTCTTCATTGATCCAATATCTACGATTTTAAACAAAATTAACAATTATTTACCAGGTTGAAATCTTTTAAATTTCATGTTTGCGCGACAAATTTCAGCGTAATAATAAACAAACATTACGTGATCTAACCTTAATTCCATTAAGCAATGGGAAAACTTATATAAGCAGGATTTTATAACGGATGTTCCGAAAATAAAATATGTTTAAAAACCTTTTTACTGAAAAACTGCGATAGCCTGTTTAAAATTACCGATTAAATGTTTTAATTGTACAATATGCAAACATTTTAAGCAGATAATTAAGGTTACAGTTCATACCCAAGTCAACCCCGTTTTCGCTTCTTGGAGAAAGGTTTGAAAGGGGTATGGAAGTTAATACTCGGACCACGTAATGAATACAACCCCGCGGATTAGACCCATGATGCCAAAAATGAAACCGAATCGGCTAGAAATCTTAAATCAACATGAGAATTTGATCTTTTCATAAAATGCTGTAGTTTCAGAACCTGGTAAGCATGAATCAATGTATGCTATGAAAAGTCTTGTAAAACGCAGAACTATGAACGATGTGTTGTATCTACCTCCTTCATCTGTAGGCACGATTATTCAAGGGCAGATGATAGTGCTGTGTGTCCTTTAGCCCAATGGATGGTAGTCCTTCACAAATAAATACTGTGTTATATCGAAAACAACTCGTTTAAATCAAGAATAAATATGAATATTAACACTCACTTAGTACTTCCTGTTGAAAACAAATCGCGTATGATTTCGAATAAACGTCACTTTTCGTGGAGGCGGGGCTAATGCGCACGCATTTACCGGCTCCAAAAGAAAGTTGCTATTCCATACACTGAAAATACACTGACGGTATATGTCTCTCTTTCATGCTTTTATCAGTGTCATTCTCGCACGTCATGGTATTGGTGGTACTATAGCGACGGGAAATCACCGTAATGAACTATAAAACGCAAACTCGTTTCAGAATATGAAGTTAACTACAGGCGTTAAAAGTCGCACAAATGGCGAAATAGTGCGAATCAATTCTTGAATGCTGTCAGAATTGTTTTGAAACTAATCAAAATCAATACATGTTACTATATTGACCGTAATATTAATATATCAAACCATTGGGAAGTTATGACAAAATAATCATAGACGAACTTCGAAATATATAACATATTTGTTATTTCACAATTCGGTTTGCTTTGGACCTATTGAATATGTAGGAATAAAAAAAGAAGTATAAATGTAATATGCATATACATTATGTCTTTAACAGGTTTCTTGACTATTGGATTATGTACTGTTCCACGGAATGGCGTTTCTTACTTTTTGGAAACGTTATCGTCTCTCATAATGCATGCATCTGAAGAGGAAAAAGATAAAATAGTCATTGTGGTATTCCTTGGATCCTTTGACACGAAATGGGTCAACGGAACTCTGGCTGATATTGATCGTGAGTTTTCTGAAGAGGTCAAACGTGGTTTGATTCAAGTAGTGCAGCCACACCCAGAAATATTCCCAAATTTCAGGTATTATAGATATAACCATTTTTTCGTATTTTTTCCGGCCATCTTTATCAATAAGGTATTCCTATTCATTTTTCGCGTCATATGTGAATAGGGATCGGAGAATCATCCCAGTTAGTACCGTGCACTAATTAGCAATTGTTATAAGTAGTTATATATTAAGCAACAAAGTACTCATAATAAATGCCAGCTTCTCCACCCCCCAAAAGAAAAAAATAAAATAAATAAAGTTTCATACTATAATCTTAATATTGCGCAACAATAATACGCTTCAAACCCGTTATCCAAGATTGAAACCACATACATTATCAGTTCTTGCTCGTGACAGTATATATTCATGAAAATATAAATAAAAACTATTTCCATCTAACCACTACAAACATACTATGTTTTATGTAGAACACTTCAAAAGCATGCTAGTTTTGCAAACATAAATTGAACTAACACATATATGCGGGCTAACATACAGTACGTCTTAATTAAAAGCATTTCTAGGTACTAAAGCACTATAAAAACTACACTACAAAAATGACCACATATGGATGCAAATAGATAGATAAATATGTCTTGCTCTGCTTCTGCGCAGTATTCACAACATCTCGTATACTGCGTCGCAGCATTACTCGAATGTAAATTGAAGGTTTCCATATTGGTTACGTCATCGCGCCTTACATCATCGCGCCTTAGATTCCCGCCACAAATGTTGATGTATAAAAAGAACTATAAAAAGATCGGACAGGGAAAGTACCATTCAAGGAGGACAGTCAACCACAAAACACAGAAACAAACACGCAAACAGACAAACAAGAAGGCAAAAGCAATAATAAATGCAAACGACATCACAAACACAAAAGGGTTGACACTAGGGCTACTGCCTTGGAACGGTCAGTGGCAAAGTAGGCCACTGGGGGTTTAAACCGGTTCTAGGGTGCACCAAACCTCACACTTACCCTACTGTCATCCCATTAAAACAGGACAGTGTAAATAAAGAAATCCCCGCCATGATCTAATCTCTAACCAACAAGGGAGCATCAAAAGGCAATATAAGTAAAACACAAATATGCTAGTGTAATATATAAGTTGCGTTGTATGTTTGTGTTTTACAATGCAGATGAAGGTTTTATCATTGCTTTCAAAACTATTGATGGAGCAATGACATTGCAACATTTGGATGATAACTTTACATGCAAATTTATTTTGGCGGGAATCTGACGTAACCGATATGGAAACCTTCGATTTACATTCGAATAATGCTGCGAAGCAGTGCATAAGAAGTTGCGAATGATCATTTACATTCTACGCGTTGACGTCGCCAATTACTAACGTTTTGCATGTTGATTTACACATTGACGTAATGCAACTGTCATTGTTGATATCAGCGCTTGACTTTTATCTTTCCCCATTTGTAAGATCAGGCTTTCCTTCACCCATGTAAAACGCGGATAACGTAGTCGGTATGCAAGAATATGTTATGATTGTCAATACAGCGAGAGGAATGTTACTTCAATTTTGTTAATTATTGTGTAAACTTGAAAAAGGTGGGCGAATCCCACTGATTAAAGTGTAAAACGAGAACTGAGTATTATTAATTGATCAATTATTTCATTTTGGATTTATAAA
>JAWPHD010024170.1:0-19991 GCA_037043455.1 Cyrtodaria siliqua | reverse complement strand
TATATATTCAGTTGTTACGCATATATATTCAGTTCTTTCGCATATATATTCAGTTCTTACGCATATATATTCCGTTCTTACGCAAATATATTCAGTTCTTACACATATATATTCAGTTCTTACACATATATATTCCGTTCTTACGCATATATATTCCGTTCGTACGCATACATATTTTGTTGTTACGCATATATATTCCGTTCTAACGCATATATATTCAGTTCTTACGCATATATATTCAGTTCTTACGCTTATATATTCCGTTCTTACGCATATATATTCAGTTGTTACGCATATATATTCAGTTCTTTCGCATATATATTCAGTTCTTACGCATATATATTCAGTTTTTACGCTTATATATTCCGTTCTTACGCATATATATTCAGTTGTTACGCATATATATTCAGTTCTTTCGCATATATATTCAGTTCTTACGCATATATATTCCGTTCTTACGCAAATATATTCAGTTCTTACACATATATATTCAGTTCTTACACATATATATTCAGTTCTTACGCATATATATTCCGTTCGTACGCATACATATTTTGTTGTTACGCATATATATTCCGTTCTAACGCATATATATTCAGTTCTTACGCATATATATTAGGTTCTTACGCATATATATTCAGTTCTTCCGCATATATTTTCAGTTCTTACGCATAAACATTCAGTTCTTACCCATATATATTCAGTTCTTACACATATATATTCAGTTCTTACACATATATAATCCGTTTTTACGCATATATTCCGTTCTAACGCATATATATTCAGTTCTTACGCATATATATTCAGTTCTTTCGCATATATATTCAGTTCTTACGCATATATATTCCGTTCTTACGCATATATATTCAGTTCTTACACATATATATTCAGTTCTTACACATATATATTCCGTTCTTACGCATATATATTCCGTTCTTACGCATATATATTCCATTCTTACGCATATATATTCCGTTCTTACGCATATATATTCCGTTCTTTCGCATATATATTCAGTTCTTACGCATATATATTCCGTTCTTACGCATATATATTGAGTTCTTACACATATATATTCAGTTCTTACACATATATATTCCGTTCTTACGCATATATATTGAGTTCTTACACATATATATTCCGTTCTTACACATATATTCAGTTCTTACACATATATATTCAGTTCTTACACATATATATTCCGTTCTTACACATATATATTCAGTTCTTACACATATATATTCAATTCTTACACATATATATTCAGTTCTTACGCATATATATTCCGTTCTTACGCATATATATTCAGTTCTTAGACATTATATATTCAGTTCTTTCGCATATATATTCAGTTCTTACGCATATATATTCCGTTCTTACGCATATATATTCAGTTCTTACGCATATATATTCCGTTCTTACGCATATATATTCAGTTCTTACGCATATAAACTCCGTTCTTACACATATATATTCAGTGCTTACACATATATATTCAGTTCTTACACATATATATTCCGTTCTTACGCATATATATTCAGTTCTTACACATATATATTCCGTTCTTACGCATATATATTCAGTTCTTAAGCATATATATTCCGTTCTTAAGCATATATATTCAGATCTTACGCATATATATTCAGTTCTTTCGCATATATATTCAGTTCTTACGCATATATATTCCGTTCTTACGCATATATATTCCGTTCTTACGCATATATATTCAGTTCTTACGCATATATATTCAGTTATTTCGCATATATATTCAGTTCTTACGCCATATATATTCCGTTCTTACGCATATATATTCAGTTCTTACACATATATATTCAGTTCTTACACAGATATATTCCGTTCTTACGCATACATATTCCATTCTTACGCATACATATTCCGTTGTTACGCATATATATTCCGTTCTAACGCATATATATTCAGTTCTTACGAATATATATTCCGTTCTTACGCATATATATTCAGTTCTTACGCATATATTTTCAGTTCTTACGCATAAACATTCAATTCTTACACATATATATTCAGTTCTTACACATATATATTCAGTTCTTACACATATATATTCAGTTCTTACACACATATAATCCGTTCTTACGCATATATTCCGTTCTTACGCATATATATTCAGTTCTTATGCATATATATTCAGTTCTTTCGCATATATATTCGGTTCTTACGCATATATATTCCGTTCTTACGCATATATATTCAGTTCTTACACATATATATTCAATTCTTACACATATATATTCCGTTCTTACGCATATATATTCCATTCTTACGCATATATATTCCGTTCTTACGCATATATATTCCGTTCTTACGCATATATATTCAGTTCTTACGCATATATATTCAGTTCTTACGCATATATATTCAGTTCTTACGCATATATTTTCAGTTCTTAGGCATATACATTCAGTTCTTACACATATATATTCAGTTCTTACACATATATATTCAGTTCTTACACATATATATTCAGTTCTTACACACATATAATCAGTTCTTACGCATATATTCCGTTCTTACACATATATATTCAGTTCTTACGCATATATATTCAGTTCTTACGCATATATTCAGTTCTTACGCATTTATTTTCAGTTTTTACGCATATATATTCAGTTGTTACACATATATATTCAGTTCTTACTCATATATATTCAGTTCTGACGCATATATATTCCGTTCTTACACTTATATATTCAGTTCTTACACATATATATTCAGTTCTTACACATATATATTCAGTTCTTACACATATATATTCCATTCTTACGCATATATATTCCGTTTTTACACATATATATTCAGTTCTTACACATATACATTCCGTTCTTACGCATATATATTCCGTTCTTACGCATATATATTGAGTTCTTACGCATATATATTCAGTTCTGACACATATATATTCAGTTCTTACACATATATATTCAGTTCTTACACATATATTCAGTTCTTACTCATATATATTCCATTCTTACGCATATATATTCCGTTCTTACACATATATATTCAGTTCTTACACATATATATTTAGTTCTTACACATATATATTCAGTTCTTACACATATATATTCAGTTATTACCCATATATATTCCTTTCTTACGCATATATATACCGTTCTTAGGCATATATATTCCGTTTTTACGCATATATTCAGTTCTTACGCATATATTCAGTTCTTACGCATATAAACTCCGTTCTTACACATATATATTCAGTGCTTACACATATATATTCAGTTCTTACACATATATATTCAGTTCTTACACATATATATTCAGTTCTTGCAAAAATATATATTCCGTTCTTACGCATATATATTCATTTCTTACGCATATATTCAGTTCTTACACATATATATTCAGTTCTTACACATATATATTCAGTTCTTACGCATATATATTCAGTTCTTACACATATATATTCCGTTCTTACGCATCTATATTCAGTTCTGACACATATATATTCAGTTCTTACACATATATATTCAGTTTTACACATATATATTCCAATCTTACGCATATATATTCCGTTCTTAAGCATATATTCAGTTCTTACGCATATATTTTCAGTTTTTACGCATATATATTCAGTTCTTACACATATATATTCAGTTCTTACGCATATATATTCAGTTCTTACGCATATATATTCCGTTCTTACGCATATATATTCCGTTCTTACGCATATATATTCAGTTCTTACACATATATATTCCGTTCTTACGCATATATATTCCGTTCTTACGCATATATATTCAGATTTTACGCATATATATTCAGTTCTTTCGCATATATATTCAGTTCTTACGCATATATATTCCGTTCTTACGCATATATATTCAGTTCTTACGCATATATATTCCGTTCTTACGCATATATATTCAGTTCTTACGCATATATATTCAGTTCTTTCGCATATATATTCAGTTCTTACGCATATATATTCCGTTCTTACACATATATATTCAGTTCTTACACATATATATTCAGTTCTTACGCATATATATTCCGTTCTTACGCATATATATTTAGTTCCTACACATATATATTCAGTTCTTACGCATATATATTCCGTTCTTAAGCATATATATTCAGGTCTTACGCATATATATTCAGTTCTTTCGCATATATATTCAGTTCTTACGCATATATATTCCGTTCTTACGCATATATATTCAGTTCTTACGCATATATATTCCGTTCTTACGCACATAAATTCAGTTCTTACGCATATATATTCAGTTCTTTCGCATATATATTCAGTTCTTACGCATATACATTCCGTTCTTACGCATATATATTCAGTTCTTACACATATATATTCAGTTCTAACACATATATATTCCGTTCTTACGCATATATATATTCCATTCTTACGCATATATATTTCGTTCTTACGCATATATATTCCGTTATTACGCATATATATTCAGTTCTTACGCATATATATTCAGTTCTTACGCATATATTTTCAGTTCTTACGCATATACATTCAGTTCTTACACATATATATTCAGTTCTTACACATATATATTCAGTTCTTACACATATATATTCAGTTCTTACACACATATAATCAGTTCTTACGCATATATTCCGTTCTTACGCATATATATTCAGTTCTTACGCAAATATATTCAGTTCTTACGCATATATTCAGTTCTTACGCATTTATTTTCAGTTTTTACGCATATATATTCAGTTGTTACACATATATATTCAGTTCTTACTCATATATATTCCGTTCTTACGCATATATATTCCGTTCTTACACACATATATTCAGTTCTTACACATATATATTCAGTTCTTACACATATATATTCAGTTCTTACACATATATATTCCATTATTACGCATATATATTCCGTTCTTACGCATATATATTCAATTCTTACACATATATATTCCGTTCTTACGCATATATATTCCGTTCTTACGCATATATATTCATATCTTACGCATATATATTCAGTTCTTTCGCATATATATTCAGTTCTTACGCATATATATTCCGTTCTTACGCATATATATTCAGTTCTTACGCATATATATTCCGTTCTTCCGCATATATATTCAGTTCTTACGCATATATATTCAGTTCTTTCGCATATATATTCAGTTCTTACGCATATATATTCCGTTCTTACGCATATATATTCAGTTCTTACACATATATATTCAGTTCTTACGCATATATATTCCGTTCTTACGCATATATATTCAGTTCTTACACATATATATTCAGTTCTTACGCATATATATTCCGTTCTTACGCATATATATTCCGTTCTTACGCATATATATTCCGTTCTTACGCATATATATTCAGTTCTTTCGCATATATATTCAGTTCTTACGCATATATATTCATGTGTATATAGATGTGTACGAATGTAAATGTATGAGTGTATATGTATGTATGTATGTATGTATGTGTACATGCGTGCGTGAACGTGTGCGTACGTGTAAGTATTCATGAACGTATGTGTATATATATTATGTATGTGTATTTATGTTTGTGCGTATGTGTGTGTTGGTTAACATGTACGTACATGCGTATATGTGAATTTATTTGTATATATGTATGTATGCATGTGTGTCTTTATGTATGTATGTGTATGAATGTTTGTGTTATTTAGTGTTTGTGTATATGTTTGTATGTTTATGGGTAAATACACCTGATTGTGTATGCTTATTTGTAAATGTTTATATGTATATGTGGGCTGTTTACATATTTCTTGTTTCATAGGAACAATTGTAATATTCACCAGTTTCACTCGTTTATATACTCATTTTCACTACTAATTAATTGATTAAGCAGTGTTAACAAACATGTATTTTTAACCGTTTATTATAGCTCCATCTTTTTCTATTTTCTCAATGATTACATTTTGTCTGTTATGTTTTCTGTTTTTCAATCATACAGCATTACCTATTGATTTTCCTTTGCATTGTTTGACAACACATTTGTTTGATCCGTATGTTGTAAGGAGAACCAACTGCATTTATTGCATTTGTATATGCCGACTGACATTCTTTTTCTTATGTATTTTCTTACTACCTAATAGGTAATGATGTAACTTCTTGGAGAATGTCAATCGGTATATTTAATAACAGATCTAGTTCTATTTCGAAATGTCTTATTTTCAAACATTTGTCGTTAATGATGATAATCCTTCTCATATTGTCAAATCTAAAGCAAAAAGTTGCAAACTATTGTAAAACATTATGTTCATTGTTACGTGAAAGTATTCTTAACATTAATTTTGCACTAGTTATAGTTTTATTAGTTCTAATGTCAGGTGATATAGCTGAAAATCCAGGACCTGGCGATAATACACACGAATCACATAATTGTCTTTCCTTAATGCACTCGAATATTAGGAGCATTCGGACGAAATTTGATTATATTAAAGATAATTTTTTGGAATTTGATATTTTGTGTTTTACCGAAACGCATCTTAACCAAGAAATTAATGACGATATTCTTTTACTCGACGGTTATTATAATCCTTTTCGTCTTGATAGGAATTCTTTTTCTAGTGGTTTATTGACGTACGTTTCCAACAAACTAGTTTGTAAACGTTTGAATGACCTAGAAACCCCGTTAATTGACGCTATTTGGATAGAAGTAAGGTCCAAAGGAATTAATATTATTTTGTGTAATGTTTACCGTGCACCAAACACAAACGTATCGTTTTGGGATTCTTTTAATATATCTATTGAAAAGGCCCTTGACATAAATAAGGACATTATTATTGTAGGCGATCTAAACGAAGATCTACTTAATCCAAATTGTAAACATCTGAAGAATATTATGCTATTAAACAATTTATCCAACGTTATTTCCGAACCTACTAGGGTCACACACTCAAGTGCGACATTGATAGATCCAATTCTGATATCAGACTCACTCAAGTCACTGAACGAGGAAACATTTGATGTACCTTCTGAAATCAGTGATCATAAATGTACTTATATGTTTTTATCATTTATTGTTAAAGATGCACCTAACGTCAGACGTAAAGTATGGTTTTATAAACATGCAGACTTCGACAAACTGAATGACAAAATTGCAAATACTGACTGGAATTTTATAAATAACAATGATTGTATAAATCATATATGTTCAAAGTTCACTGACCAAATAGTAGTATATATGGACGAATGTATCCCGTCCAAAGATGTTATAATAAGACCAAATGACAAACCATGGTACAATTCTGAAATAAGATCACACTCAAGACAACGTGACAGACTAAAGACTAAAGCACTTAAAACAAACAAGACAGACAACTGGACAAAATACAAACACGCTAGAAATAAAGTAAATAATTTAAAAAAGTATGCAAAAGAACAATATTTTAGTAATATGGAGGATTTAATAATTGACAGCAATAAGAATAATCCCAAACTTTACTGGAAATTATTAAAGCAATTAGTTAAATCAAATAAAAAATGTGAAATAATTCCTCCATTAAAAACAACATTAGACAACGGGGATGAAATATTCCATTTTAATGATACTGACAAAGCGAACTGCTTAAATGACTATTTTATTTCAATCTCTTCAATCAGTGAAGAACAGAACAGTACAAGGCTTCCTGTATTTACCCCTAAAACAAATAACACCATTGACAATATTTACATAACCGAATCTGAAATTGTTGATATTATAGCAAATCTAAATCCCAACAAATCTGTTGGCGAAGATAAAATAAGTCATAAAGTATTAATAAAAACTAAAGGCACAATTGCAAAACCTTTAGCTCTGTTATTCAATAAATCTATATCTGTATGCCAATATCCTGATTTGTGGAAATCGGGTACTATCATGCCACTTTTTAAAAAGGGAAACTCTAATGAATCGTCTAACTATAGACCAATTGCACTCTTAAGTTGCGTTGGTAAGTTAATGGAAAGGGTTGTGTATAAACACATATACAATTTTTTCATTAGAAATAACCTTATATATAAACTACAATCTGGTTTTTTAAGAGGTCATTCAACTGTACACCAGTTAATCGATATCTATCATCAAGTTTGTCTAGGTATCGATTCGGGTCAATTCACATGCATGGTCTTTTGTGATGTTTCGAAAGCCTTTGATAGGGTCTGGATCAAAGGACTACTTTTTAAACTGAAACAGAGCGGTGTAAATGGTGACGTTTTGAAATGGATAGAAAGTTACTTAACTGGTCGTACACAAAGAGTTTTCTTAGGTTCAAGTATGTCCAGAAGTCAAGCAACAACAGCTGGGGTTCCTCAAGGTTCTGTGCTAGGCCCCCTATTCTTTTTGATTTTTATTAACGACATAGCAGAACATTTGTTAAGTATCACTCGTATATTTGCAGATGATACATCACTAGCATTCACCGCGTCAAACATATCTGATATTGAGGGTATTCTAAATCATGACTTATGTGTTATTTCTGACTGGTCAAAACAATGGTTAGTTGACTTTAATCCTAATAAAACTGAAGCTATTTTATTTACGCTTAAGAAAAATATACCGTTTCCCTCTCTAGTGTTTAACAATACTAATGTCACATTTGTAAGTCATCACAAGCACTTGGGTCTTACACTAAGTAGCGACGGAAAATGGCATGAACATGTTAATTGTGTAATAAACTCATCTTCTAAGGTTCTAGGAATGATGAGAAAAATTAAGTTTACAGTCAACAGAAAAGCGCTTAACCAAATATACATTTCATTCTTACGGCCAATTTTAGAATACGGCTCATCTGTTTGGGATAGTTGCACTAACTATGAAAAAGATAATCTCGAAAAAATACAACACGAAGCCGCTCGTATTGTTACTGGGTTAACCCGATCTGTTTCACTTCGAAATTTATATAAAGAAATAGGTTGGCTTTCTCTTGAAGAAAGGCGTAAATATCAAAAACTTATCGTTGCTTATAAAATAAAAAAAGAAATTACCCCTGAATATTTAAATAATCTTTTCCCTGAAACTGTAGGACTTTCTACACCTTATAACTTAAGAAACCGTAACGATTATAATATTTTTAATACAAGAACAGAACTTTTTAGAAATTCATTTGTTCCATCATGTATTAATTTGTGGAATAATCTTCCCGAACACATTCGTAATTCTGATACACTTACTTCATTCAAAAGTCAACTAACTAACCATTGTTTTAAACCATCTAAAATACCTTGTTTTTACACAACTGGCTCTCGGTTTTTATCTGTTTTACATTCTCGTCTGAGAAACAATTGTAGTAATCTTAACTATGAACTATTTTTAAACAAATTAAGACCATCTGCAAGATGTGAGAACTGTGACCACGAAAGAGAGGATGCCGAACATTATTTTATGCAATGTCCTTCCTATACAAATGAACGGCTTCTTCTCTTTCGTGTAACCCGTCATCTCCATCCTTTAAGCATTAATACGTTGTTACAAGGGAAAGATAGTCATTCAGACGAAGAGAACATTTTTATTTTTAAGCACGTTCAAACTTTTATGAAGGATACGAAACGTTTTGATAGGAACTAGATCTATATGTATTTCTTTTGATTCCGGACAGGAGAGGGACCAGGGATCTGTGTTGTCAAACAATGAATTCAGATAAATAGCATGACTTATGCTTTGAACAAACTTATTGCCATCTTATCCATTATATGTATATTATTTGTTGTTGGGGAGGGCCGAATCTAACGTTGGTATAACTTGTGGCCCAACCCTTTTGCTGTATTATGTAAAAAGCAATAAAATATGTTTAAAGTAAAATATATATTCGGTTCTTACGCATATATATTCAATTCTTTCGCATATATATTCAGTTCTTATGCATATATATTCCGTTCTTACGCATATATATTCAGTTCTTACACATATATATTCAGTTCTTACACATATATATTCAGTTCTTACACATATATATTCAGTTCTTACACATATATATTCCATTCTTAGGCATATATATTCCGTTTTTACACATATATATTCAGTTCTTACACATATACATTCCGTTCTTACGCATATATATTCCGTTCTTACGCATATATATTGAGTTCTTACGCATATATATTCAGTTCTGACACATATATATTTAGTTCTTACACATATATATTCAGTTCTTACACATATATTCAGTTCTTACTCATATATATTCCATTCTTACGCATATATATTCCGTTCTTACACATATATATTCAGTTCTTACACATATATATTCAGTTATTACCCATATATATTCCTTTCTTACGCATATATATTCCGTTCTTACGCATATATATTCCGTTTTTACGCTTATATTCAGTTCTTACGCATATATTCAGTTCTTACGCATATAAACTCCGTTCTTACACATATATATTCAGTGCTTACACATATATATTCAGTTCTTACACATATATATTCAGTTCTTACACATATATATTCAGTTCTTACAAATATATATTCCGTTCTTACGCATATATATTCATTTCTTACGCATATATTCAGTTCTTACACATATATATTCAGTTCTTACACATATATATTCAGTTCTTACGCATATATATTCAGTTCTTACACATATATATTCCGTTCTTACGCATCTATATTCAGTTCTGACATATATATATTCCGTTCTTACACATATATATTCAGTTTTACACATATATATTCCAATCTTACGCATATATATTCCGTTCTTACGCATATATTCAGTTCTTACGCATATATTTTCAGTTTTTACGCATATATATTCAGTTCTTACACATATATATTCAGTTCTTACGCATATATATTCAGTTCTTACGCATATATATTCCGTTCTTACGCATATATATTCCGTTCTTACGCATATATATTCAGTTCTTACACATATATATTCCGTTCTTACGCATATATATTCCGTTCTTACGCATATATATTCAGATCTTACGCATATATATTCAGTTCTTTCGCATATATATTCAGTTCTTACGCATATATATTCCGTTCTTACGCATATATATTCAGTTCTTACGCATATATATTCCGTTCTTACGCATATATATTCAGTTCTTACGCATATATATTCAGTTCTTTCGCATATATATTCAGTTCTTACGCATATATATTCCGTTCTTAAGCATATATATTCTGTTCTTACACATATATATTCAGTTCTTACGCATATATATTCCGTTCTTACGCATATATATTCAGTTCTTACACATATATATTCAGTTCTTACGCATATATTCAGTTTTTACGCATATATATTCAGTTGTTACACATATATATTTAGTACTTACTCATATATATTCCGTTCTTACGCATATATATTCCGTTCTTACACATATATATTCAGTTCTTACACATATATATTCAGTTCTTACACATATATATTCAGTTCTTACACATATATATTCCATTTTTACGCATATATATTCCGTTCTTACACATATATATTCAGTTCTTACACATATATATTCCGTTCTTACGCATATATATTCCGTTCTTACGCATATATATTCAGTTCTTACGCATATATATTCAGTTCTGACAAATATATATTCAGTTCTTACACATATATATTCAGTTCCTACACATATATACTCAGTTCTTACTCATATATATTCCATTCTTACGCATATATATTCCATTCTTACACATATATATTCAGTTCTTACACATATATATTTAGTTCTTACACATATATATTCAGTTCTTACACATATATATTCAGTTCTTACCCATATATATTCCGTTCTTACGCATATATATTCCGTTCTTACGCATATATATTCCGTTTTTAAGCATATATTCAGTTCTTACGCATATATTCAGTTCTTACACATATATATTCAGTTCTTACGCATATATATTCCGTTCTTACGCATATATATTCCGATCTTACGCATATATATTCAGTTCTTACACATATATATTCAGTTCTTACACATATATATTCAGTTCTTACACATATATATTCAGTTCTTACACATATATATTCCATTTTTACGCATATATATTCCGTTCTTACACATATATATTCAGTTCTTACACATATATATTCCGTTCTTACGCATATATATTCCGTTCTTACGCATATATATTCAGTTCTGACACATATATATTCAGTTCTTACACATATATATTCAGTTCCTACACATATATACTCAGTTCTTACTCATATATATTCCAGTCTTACGCATATATATTCCGTTCTTACACATATATATTCAGTTCTTTCGCATATATATTCAGTTCTTACGCATATATATTCCGTTCTTAAGCATATATATTCAGTTCTTACACATATATATTCAGTTCTTACGCATATATATTCCGTTCTTACGCATATATATTCCGTTCTTACACATATATATTCAGTTCTTAGGCATATATATTCCGTTTTTACACATATATATTCAGTTCTTACACATATACATTCCGTTCTTACGCATATATATTCCGTTCTTACGCATATATATTGAGTTCTTACGCATATATATTCAGTTCTGACACATATATATTTAGTTCTTACACATATATATTCAGTTCTTACACATATATTCAGTTCTTACTCATATATATTCCATTCTTACGCATATATATTCCGTTCTTACACATATATATTCAGTTCTTACACATATATATTCAGTTATTACCCATATATATTCCTTTCTTACGCATATATATTCCGTTCTTACGCATATATATTCCGTTTTTACGCTTATATTCAGTTCTTACGCATATATTCAGTTCTTACGCATATAAACTCCGTTCTTACACATATATATTCAGTGCTTACACATATATATTCAGTTCTTACACATATATATTCAGTTCTTACACATATATATTCAGTTCTTACAAATATATATTCCGTTCTTACGCATATATATTCATTTCTTACGCATATATTCAGTTCTTACACATATATATTCAGTTCTTACACATATATATTCAGTTCTTACGCATATATATTCAGTTCTTACACATATATATTCAGTTCTTACGCATCTATATTCAGTTCTGACATATATATATTCCGTTCTTACACATATATATTCAGTTTTACACATATATATTCCAATCTTACGCATATATATTCCGTTCTTACGCATATATTCAGTTCTTACGCATATATTTTCAGTTTTTACGCATATATATTCAGTTCTTACACATATATATTCAGTTCTTACGCATATATATTCAGTTCTTACGCATATATATTCCGTTCTTACGCATATATATTCCGTTCTTACGCATATATATTCAGTTCTTACACATATATATTCCGTTCTTACGCATATATATTCCGTTCTTACGCATATATATTCAGATCTTACGCATATATATTCAGTTCTTTCGCATATATATTCAGTTCTTACGCATATATATTCCGTTCTTACGCATATATATTCAGTTCTTACGCATATATATTCCGTTCTTACGCATATATATTCAGTTCTTACGCATATATATTCAGTTCTTTCGCATATATATTCAGTTCTTACGCATATATATTCCGTTCTTAAGCATATATATTCTGTTCTTACACATATATATTCAGTTCTTACGCATATATATTCCGTTCTTACGCATATATATTCAGTTCTTACACATATATATTCAGTTCTTACGCATATATTCAGTTTTTACGCATATATATTCAGTTGTTACACATATATATTTAGTACTTACTCATATATATTCCGTTCTTACGCATATATATTCCGTTCTTACACATATATATTCAGTTCTTACACATATATATTCAGTTCTTACACATATATATTCAGTTCTTACACATATATATTCCATTTTTACGCATATATATTCCGTTCTTACACATATATATTCAGTTCTTACACATATATATTCCGTTCTTACGCATATATATTCCGTTCTTACGCATATATATTCAGTTCTTACGCATATATATTCAGTTCTGACAAATATATATTCAGTTCTTACACATATATATTCAGTTCCTACACATATATACTCAGTTCTTACTCATATATATTCCATTCTTACGCATATATATTCCATTCTTACACATATATATTCAGTTCTTACACATATATATTTAGTTCTTACACATATATATTCAGTTCTTACACATATATATTCAGTTCTTACCCATATATATTCCGTTCTTACGCATATATATTCCGTTCTTACGCATATATATTCCGTTTTTAAGCATATATTCAGTTCTTACGCATATATTCAGTTCTTACACATATATATTCAGTTCTTACGCATATATATTCCGTTCTTACGCATATATATTCCGATCTTACGCATATATATTCAGTTCTTACACATATATATTCAGTTCTTACACATATATATTCAGTTCTTACACATATATATTCAGTTCTTACACATATATATTCCATTTTTACGCATATATATTCCGTTCTTACACATATATATTCAGTTCTTACACATATATATTCCGTTCTTACGCATATATATTCCGTTCTTACGCATATATATTCAGTTCTGACACATATATATTCAGTTCTTACACATATATATTCAGTTCCTACACATATATACTCAGTTCTTACTCATATATATTCCAGTCTTACGCATATATATTCCGTTCTTACACATATATATTCAGTTCTTTCGCATATATATTCAGTTCTTACGCATATATATTCCGTTCTTAAGCATATATATTCAGTTCTTACACATATATATTCAGTTCTTACGCATATATATTCCGTTCTTACGCATATATATTCCGTTCTTACACATATATATTCAGTTCTTACGCATATATATTCCGTTCTTTCGCATATATATTCAGTTATTACGCATATATATTCCGTTCTTACGCATATATATTGAGTTCTTACACATATATATTCAGTTCTTACACATATATATTCCGTTCTTACGCATATATATTCAGTTCTTACACATATATATTCAGTTCGTACACATATATTCAGTTCTTACAAATATATATTCAGTTCTTACACATATATATTCCGTTCTTACACATATATATTCAGTTCTTACACATATATATTCAGTTCTTACGCATATATATTCCGTTCTTACGCATATATATTCAGTTCTTAGACATATATATTCAGTTCTTACGCATATATATTTCGTTCTTAAGCATACATATTCAGATCTTACACATATATATTCAGTTCTTACGCATATATATTCAGTTCTTACGCATATATTTTCAGTTCTTACGCATATACATTCTGTTCTTACACATATATATTCAGTTCTTACACATATATATTGAGTTCTTAAACATATATATTCAGTTCTTACACAAATATAACCAGTTCTTACGCATATGTTCCGTTTTTACGCATATATATTCAGTTCTTACGCATATATATTCAGTTCTTACGCATATATTCAGTTTTTACGCATATATATTCAGTTCTTACACATATATATTCAGTTCTTACTCATATATATTCCGTTCTTACGCATATATATTCAGATCTCACGCATATATATTCAGTTCTTTCGCATATATATTCAGTTCTTACGCATATATATTCCGTTCTTACGCATATATATTCAGTTCTTACGCATATATATTCCGTTCTTCCGCATATATATTCAGTTCTTACGCATATATATTCAGTTCTTTCGCATATATATTCAGTTCTTACGCATATATATTCCGTTCTTACGCATATATATTCAGTTCTTACACATATATATTCCGTTCTTACGCATATATATTCAGTTCTTACACATATATATTCAGTTCTTACGCATATATATTCCGTTCTTACGCATATATATTCGGTTCTTACGCATATATATTCAATTCTTTCGCATATATATTCAGTTCTTACGCATATATATTCCGTTCTTACGCATATATATTCAGTTCTTACACATATATATTCAGTTCTAACACATATATAATCCGTTCTTACGCATATATATTCCATTCTTACGCATATATATTCCGTTCTTACGGATATATATTCCGTTATTTCGCATATATATTCAGTTCTTACGCATATATATTCAGTTCTTACGCATATATATTCAGTTCTTACGCATATATTTTCAGTTCTTACGCATATACATTCAGTTCTTACACATATATATTCAGTTCTTACACATATATATATTCAGTTCTTAAACATATATATTCAGTTCTTACACACATATAAACAGTTCTTACGCATATATATTCCGTTCTTACGCATATATATTCAGTTCTTACGCATATATATTCAGTTCTTACGCATATATTCAGTTTTTACGCATATATATTCAGTTGTTACACATATATATTTAGTACTTACTCATATATATTCCGTTCTTACGCATATATATTCCGTTCTTACACATATATATTCCGTTCTTACGCATATATATTCCGTTCTTACGCATATATATTCAGTTCTTACGCATATATATTCAGTTCTGACACATATATATTCAGTTCTTACACATATATATTCAGTTCCTACACATATATATTCAGTTCTTACTCATATATATTCCATTCTTACGCATATATATTCCGTTCTTACACATATATATTCAGTTCTTACACATATATATTTAGTTCTTACACATATATATTCAGTTCTTACACATATATATTCCGTTCTTACACATATATATTCCGTTCTTACGCATATATATTCCGTTTTTACGCATATATTCATTTCTTACGCATATATTCAGTTCTTACTCATATATATTCAGTTCTTACGCATATATATTCCGTTCTTACGCATATATATTCCGATCTTACGCATATATATTCAGTTCTTACACATATACATTCAGTTCTTACACATATATATTCAGTTCTTACACATATATATTCAGTTCTTACACATATATATTCCGTTCTTACGCATATATATTCAGTTCTTACACATATATATTCAGTTCTAACACATAAATTCAGTTCTTACACCTATATATTCAGTTCTTACACATATATATTCCGTTCTTACACATATATATTCAGTTCTTACACATATATATTCAGTTCTTACACATATATATTCAGTTCTTACTCATATATATTCCGTTCTTACGCATATATATTCAGTTCTTACACATATATATTCAGTTCTTACGCATATATATTCCGTTCTTACACATACATATTCAGATCTTACGCATATATATTCAGTTCTTTCGCATATATATTCAGTTCTTACGCATATATATTCCGTTCTTACGCATATATATTCAGTTCTTACGCATATATATTCCGTTCTTACGCAAATATATTCAGTTCTTACACATATATATTCCGTACTTACGCATATATATTCCGTTCTTACGCATACATATTTTGTTGTTACGCATATATATTCCGTTCTAACGCATATATATTCAGTTCTTACACATATATATTAGGTTCTTACGCATATATATTCAGTTCTTACGCATATTTTTTCAGTTCTTACGCATAAACATTCAGTTCTTACACATATATATTCAGTTCTTACACATATATATTCAGTTCTTACACATATATATTCAGTTCTTACACACATATAATCCGTTCTTACGCATATATTCCGTTCTTACGCATATATATTCAGTTCTTACGCATATATATTCAGTTCTTTCGCATATATATTCAGTTCTTACGCATATATATTCCGTTCTTACGCATATATATTCAGTTCTTACACATATATATTCAGTTCTTACACATATATATTCCGTTCTTACGCATATATATTCCGATCTTACGCATATATATTCCATTCTTACGCATATATATTCCGTTCTTACGCATATATATTCCGTTCTTTCGCATATATATTCAGTTATTACGCATATATATTCCGTTCTTACGCATATATATTGAGTTCTTACACATATATATTCAGTTCTTACACATATATATTCCGTTCTTACGCATATATATTCAGTTCTTACACATATATATTCAGTTCTTACACATATATTCAGTTCTTACACATATATATTCAGTTCTTACACATATATATTCCGTTCTTACACATATATATTCAGTTCTTACACATATATATTCAGTTCTTACACATATATATTCAGCTCTTACGCATATATATTCCGTTCTTACGCATATATATTCAGTTCTTAGACATATATATTCAGTTCTTACGCATATATATTCCGTTCTTAAGCATATATATTCAGATCTTACGCATTTATATTCAGTTCTTTCGCATATATATTCCGTTCTTACGCATATATATTCCGTTCTTACGCATATATATTCAGTTCTTACGCATATATATTCCGTTCTTACTCATATATATTCAGTTCTTACGCATATATATTCAGTTCTTTCGCATATATATTCAGTTCTTACGCATATATATTCCGTTCTTACGCATATATATTCAGTTCTTACACATATATATTCAGTTCTTACACATATATATTCCGTTCTTACTCATATATATTCCATTCTTACGCATACATATTCCGTTGTTACGCATATATATTCCGTTCTAACGCATATATATTCAGTTCTTACGAATATATATTCCGTTCTTACGCATATATATTCAGTTCTTACGCATATATTTTCAGTTCTTACGCATAAACATTCAATTCTTACACATATATATTCAGTTCTTACACATATATATTCAGTTCTTACACATATATATTCAGTTCTTACACACATATAATCCGTTCTTACGCATATATTCCGTTCTTACGCATATATATTCAGTTCTTTCGCATATATATTCGGTTCTTACGCATATATATTCCGTTCTTACGCATATATATTCAGTTCTTACACATATATATTCAATTCTTACACATATATATACCGTTCTTACGAATATATATTCCATTCTTACGCATATATATTCCGTTCTTAGGCATATATATTCCGTTCTTACGCATATATATTCAGTTCTTACGCATATATATTCAGTTTTTACGCATATATATTCAGTTCTTACGCATATATTTTCAGTTCTTAGGCATATACATTCAGTTCTTACACATATATATTCATTTCTTACACATATATATTCAGTTCTTACACATATATATTCAGTTCTTACACACATATAATCAGTTCTTACGCATATATTCCGTTCTTACACATATATATATAGTTCTTACGCATATATATTTAGTTCTTACACATATATATTCAGTTCTTACACATATATATTCAGTTCTTACCCATATATATTCCGTTCTTACGCATATATATTCCGTTCTTACCCATATATATTCCGTTTTTACGCATATATTCAGTTCTTACGCATATATTCAGTTCTTACGCATATAAACTCCGTTCTTCCACATATATATTCAGTGCTTACACATATATATTCAGTTCTTACACATATATATTCAGTTCTTACACATATATATTCAGTTCTTACACATATATATTCAGTTCTTACAAATATATATTCCGTTCTTACGCATATATATTCGTTTCTTACGCATATATTCAGTTCTTACGCGTATATATTCAGTTCTTACACATATATATTCAGTTCTTACGCATATATATTCAGTTCTTACACATATATATTCCGTTCTTACGCATCTATATTCAGTTCTGACACATATATATTCAGTTCTTACACATATATATTCAGTTCTTACACATATATATTCCAATCTTACGCATATATATTCCGTTCTTACGCATATATATTCAGTTCTTACGCATATATATTCCGTTCTTACACATATATTCCGTTCTTACGCATATATATTCCGTTCTTTCGCATATATATTCCGTTTTTAGGCATATATATTCTGACACATATATTCCGTTCTTACAAATATATATTCAGTTCTTACACATACATATTCCGTTCTTACACATATATATTCCGTTCTTACGCATATATATTCAGTTCTTACGCATATATATTCCGTTCTTACGCATATATATTCAGTTCTTATACATATATATTCAGTTCTTACACATATATATTCACTTCTTACACATATATATTCCGTTCTTACACATATATATTCCGTTCTTACA
>JAWPHD010024169.1:0-19992 GCA_037043455.1 Cyrtodaria siliqua | reverse complement strand
AAACCAAATTTGCAAGGATCATAAGTTAAATGCCGTCATATGAATACCATCTTCGGGATGGCTCACATGTTGGTACTTTTGACATTTAAATATTGAGGACTGCTCTACTAGAGGGCGTGAACGGTAGTTAGCATTTTCACTACCGTTCATGAACATACTCAAACTGAGACTGCACTGTTATTATATTCATCGTGTTCGGCGATTTTCAATTTTTGTTTTCTTTTTTAGAACAAACACAAAGGAGAAAGGGAGAAACATTAATTGTGTTAATTTATAAAACAAAACACACACAGTGTATTTTCTTCTTGGCTAAAATACCTGTTTGCGAGTCTATGCCTTTCCCCATTCTCGTTTATTTGTGTATATTATATTCTTGACAACATTATTTCATTACTGTAATGAACTGAGTGAATACAATCTATAATGTTTGTTTCGTGGAGTTCCACATGTGGTCATGAAGATTCCCTTTTGTAAGGAATTGCAAGTCCCATACGTATTTATTTGGAACTGCTGGTCGCATATGTATTATTTTGAGCTGAGAGTTGCATATGTATTAATTTGGAGCTGCTGGACTCATCTGTATTTATTTGGAACTGCGGGTCCTATATCTATTTTTCTAGAGCTAAGGGTTCTATGTGAATATATTTGGAAATGCAGGTCCCATATGTATGTATTTGGAGCTGCAGGTCCTATATGTATTTCGACTTCCATATGAATATGGGATATGTATTCATTTGGAGCTGCGGGTCGGATATGTATTTTTGAGCTGCGATCCCATGTGATTATTTGGAAGAGGGGTCCCATACGTGATTATTTGAAGCTGCGAATCCGTTATGTATTGTTTGTAACTGAGGGACCCATATGCCTTTATTTGGAACTGCGACTCATATTTATAGTTATTAGATTTGTACATGCACAAGTTCTTTCGCGTATTAATATTGAACGACTTTAGGAGCTCAATATTTCGGCGCGAAAGAACGGTTGCATATATCCCAATATAAACCTAATAACCTTTTTATTGCATACGCAACAATAAATAAGGTTGTAAACAAAATGACATCAACCAACATTGTTTACATCACGTGACATACTTTCTTTGACATGAACACAAAATTGCACCAATTACGAACGAGTATACATTACAGACCCAGTATGACTTACTACACGTCAGTATGAGCAAATATTGACGTTTCCTGTTACATTGAGAGTCAACGGAGCTTGTAAATGCGTATGCAATACATATCTTTATTGGGACGGTAAGGTCCCATATGTATTTATTTTGAGCTGCGGGTCCCATATGTGCGTGTTTGTGGTTGACTGTCGTCCTTGAATGCTACTTCTCCTATTCGATTTTTTTATCTATTGATATGGAGCTGCTGGTTGCATATGTAGCTATAGAACCGTTTTATTACCGAGCACAAACTTGTTTGAAACGATAGCAAAACGAACTCAAAACGCGGCACAAAACAAACGCGTTTAACTGGGTTTCTGCAGATCAACCAATGAAAATTGAAGAAAAACGTTTCCAACGTTTTTTTCGACTGAAAACGGGTTTGTCTCATTTCGAGTTTTTGCGTTTGTAGGTTTAGCCAATCAGGTTGTTGATATTTAGTTTGGCCAATCAGAACTCGAAACGCCTAAACTGTAAACGGTGACTGAGTAAACGGTAAAAAACGGGATTCTGCGTTTTTCCGTTTGACCAATGAGAATGCAGATCATTTAACCACTAAAACATTCCTTTGCGATAAATCAATCTATATAATTATTTCGTAGCAGACGAATTCTATTTTATATTAATGGCGATACTTTGTTAAGCTGTACATGGTGTTGTATAAAGAATGAGTTACATAGCTGTATGATACATGTATATTTATTTGCGTTATGGGATTAACACTAAGTGGATTGAATAAACAACCGCAGTGCATGAAATGAATGACACGCTTACTGCGTGTGTGTGTACTAGGTGTTAATTGTGTAATCGTAATAACTGTCACGCTGAACGGCGGAGTTGAATATACGCATTAAATATAAGGGGTTAAACAATTATACATGATTATATTGATCACGATTCGGTTCTTAGAATACATTTAGTGCAAATCAAACGTAATGTTTAAAGAGTCAAACATACTTTATATTTGGGACGTCATAGAGAGCCCTATTTATATATACGTCTTTTATTGTGCTTACACGTCATAGGTATAGCGATACAAACTAATTATAACAAATTAAATTTAAACGTATGATAAATACAAATACACAAAACAATTTAACGAATCGACATATTATGAAAATGTCATTCGGCGGATCCAACATGCAACTGTGCAAAGTACACGCATCTTTCAAAGCGTCAAATACTGTTTATTTTTTACTAATTGCATATAATAAAGTATTATGTTATAAAGTGTTATTACATTTATAACAACAACGTTTTGTAGTTTCACATTTTTAATGCTGTATTTTAATAATTTGCAAACTTCAAAAATGGGATTTTGAATTCAGATAACTATTTGATAAATATATTCCGCCTCATGCGGAGAATTCCAAATAAACACATAACAAATAATCACACGAACAAAGAGGAAATAGCATGCAAACATATAGCTATTAAAGGATATTAACATGTATCTAAGAGAAGCCTTAACATATATGTATGTATAAACGTATATGTATTTTTTTAAAATTAAAACAAACAAATAAAAAATAAAAAAACGTATAAGAAACAACAATATTATAACTTATCAATAACTTCAAATGTTATGACGAATTTAATGAAGGTCTGCGCTCCCGTTATTGAACGATAACCTGAGCAAATGAACGATAAACTAAGACCACACTTTTCTCTAGAAATAATCAAGGATCGTTGTCAGTCTTTCATGTTTTCATTCCGATGATCACTGATTTGACGCACCAAGTGTATATGTATAATGGGAAGTGTACTAATTAATTGATATACAACAAACCAATTAGACGAAATGCCAACTGTCGGCACGTGCACATATTTAGTATGTATTCGTTATTTACATAAAATGTATTATGGTGAACACTGTGAACTAATTTTTACGGCTTTTTTTTATATTATGAACAAAATTATTTATCTCAAATTAGACCACACTTTTTATCAAAGTTATGAAAGAAAACAAGCATGTCACATGTATGTTACTTTAATAAATATATCAACTTGATCAGTGTCAAACATATAACATTATTGTTATCGACCAGTCATGTAGACGCAAAAATTCAACCAGGCTGTTTAACAAACGTGTAGTAACGGGTGAATAATTATCAAAATGGAATGAAACATAAAGAATATTAGACCATGTGAAAGTTGTTTTGAAACGAAACGGATAGGTAGCCTTCCCCGACCCACCACGCCACGTCGTACCCCACCTCCTCCGCTACTCCCCCCACAAACCCCACTTCCACTCCACCCAATCCAACACACACACGCACACACACACATATCATTACATGTTGTTATGTTTCATAAGTTTATTTTAATTGAATTTGTTTTGAAACGTTCATTTATATGTATAACGCATTCAATGAAATCGCATGGAAATAGAGTCAGGTAATTAAACTGTGCTTGCAACTAATAACGCTTAATTATAGTCATTCTCCATAAGACAGCTACCTCGGTAGCTCTGTGTAAGGCATTGTGCTTGGAACTATAAATGTTCATATATAATGAAAGTTGGTGTAAACTATACGTACTTGCCACTTTTTCATAGCCTCGTCCGTCGAATAGGGACGTTCACGGACATATCTATAGTGTTCCCGAGAAAGTTAAGGGACCATAGGCATATCTTCATTATTCCGAATAAATCAAGTTATCGGATTTGTATGCATCCCAAACCCTTCTTCTGGGACGGCTCTAAATAACATTGCATGTGTTGACAAACCATTAAACACCATTTAAATATTTCCGTATTTTGTTATAGCGCCGCTTACTGATGTGAAATGGGTACACTTAAATTCTGTAGAACAATCGCTTATCCATACACTCTAATATCGATTTTCACTTGGTTAAAGGGAGTACATCAGGATTAGTAGTTCTTTTAAAATTGTTCAAATATATTATTTCGCTATTAAAATAAGACAAATGAACTAAATGAGCCATAAACGACCGAAGTCAATTACACCGAAAAAAATCGCAACATCTTTCAAAGGGATCGTCATGTGTCAGTATTAAGATTAAGAAGTATCGCCGCGGTGATCACGTGTGACGGCTATTTATAATCTGGTGATTACTCCATGGCCTAATAAGCCTTGCTGTAATTTATAATTAGTAATTATTGCGCTATAGTATAGGAAGCCTAATGATCTATCTATATCTTAGAGCCATTTCACAATATAATTTAGTAATTTCATAGCTTTGTATTTTATTAATGCACGTGTTGCTTCCAAAGCCTGATGTACTTCCTTTAAGTTGCGGAAGGACGAAATAATTCGTGCATTTAAAAAAACATGCAACTGAATAAATGAGGTAACAAAAGTTTTTGTTCTATTATTTTAGCACTTCATCAGGAATACGGATGCTAAATTGTAGAAAGGGATATAGTCTTAGATATTTATATACGCCGTGATTGTTTAGCTGTTGAATTCTATTAGGTCTGTTGTTTCGATCTCTACATGTACATAATACATATTATAGTGCTCATAATACATTTGGCTATATTTAGATCATAGTATGATATGTATGCGCGATAAACTAGTTTCCCACGCATCCTATATCTGTATCATATATCCGTCTTGTGCAGTACGTGGCTCGCCGCGGCGGTACGGAATTGCAATAAACAGGAAATGTGTCATAAAACTATGTTTCCCTAAATGGTGCGTGCTTTTGTCATATACCGACGTATGTACCCTAATTAAGCTGTACTTCAATAGGGCTACGCAATAGTTGATCAGTGGATGTGTGGTATACGTGTATTGTTAGTTGGGGGCACGTGGCGAGCATGTCATACTGCAAAACCAAATTTAATACGTGCCACTCCTCGAATGTTTTGGTCACCAGGTGGCGGGGACTTACGGCATATATGTATACTCCCTGGTACTATAGAAATTAGATGCTGTGTCATTTATTATGTTTTTTACTTTTTTGTGTTTTGTATTTTTATCAATTATTTGAAAAATAAACATGTACTAAATATATTTTTTCAATGTCTACTTTTCCGCAAAAGTAAAGTCCTTATTATCTAACGCTCGTATTAATGAACAAGTATTAGACCATGTCCATGCATTCGGAATATACTGAATTTCGCCCTAAGTATACATTATGTATTTGGAGTGACGGATCCCATACGATCGTATTTGGAACTGCTGGTCACATATGTATTTATTTTGAGCTGCGGTTGCATATATATTTGAAGCTGCTGGTCTCATATTTATTTAATTGTAACTGCGGGTCCCATATGCAATGTTTACATCTCAACGGAAAAACAAAATTAACGAAAAAGGTCAGATGAATACGCGTATAAAATTGTGTACCCTTAAAGTACCTATATAGTCAAAACAAATAAAGGTCATTCTGTTTTAATTCTACAGGTCTTTATAGGAATACAAAAACTACTAGCAACACAAAGCAGTATACGTGCAACTGCTAAAGCTTCCAGCAGTTGAGTGTTTGAATCCCACTTACGCCTGTTGTTGTTATATCAAAATGATATATAGGGTCCTATAGAAACCACAGCGTCCGAACGCAATGGCATCGTAGGTCCGCACTGTACTGCAAACAAGGACTTGAAACTACAATGAAAGAGACAAAAAACAACAGAAAGGGTGGTGAAGACAGGGTTACCGACTTGGAACGGTAGTTTAACATAATAACAGACCAAGTCACGGGTGTTAAAACAATATTCAAAAAAAGAGTTGTCACGGAGACTAAACACGCCATGACCGTTTTTCTTTTAACAGACACTTTCTTCCCAATTTGTGCTACCAAACAGTTTTAATCAAGGTGGGCGAATCCTTGACATGCCTTACAAATCGATTACATATTCACCTTTGTATCACGACGTGCTAAAGTACACATCACCACATATATACAATTACTCACATGTGCGTTAGCTTGCATTACAAAACAGATAAACTGTTCATTGCTACCATGTGTACTTATAAGAGTGAAAAAAATCAAAGAAAATATTCATTACTACCTTATCATGTTCAATTACTAAAATAATATAAGAGTCGCACAAGCAAGGTTTTACGCAAGCGTAAAATAGCTGCAGAGAGAAAATAGCATTATTTCTGGGTAGGAACTGGGAACAAAGTTTAACATAACAGACCAAGTCACGGGTGTTAAAA
Source organism: Cyrtodaria siliqua (assembly GCA_037043455.1). Classification (NCBI taxonomy): domain Eukaryota; kingdom Metazoa; phylum Mollusca; class Bivalvia; order Adapedonta; family Hiatellidae; genus Cyrtodaria; species Cyrtodaria siliqua. Next base: position 13,689 of record JAWPHD010024169.1, on the reverse strand, counting down.
CAATATTCAAAAAAAGAGTTGTCACGGAGACGTAAACACGCCATGACCGTTTTCTTTACCAGACACTTTCTTCCCAATTTGTGCTACGCGAATCTTTGACATGCCTTACAAATTGATTACATATTCACCTTTGTAGCACGACGTGCTAAAGTACACATCAGCACAGAAATAGAATTACTCGCATGTATGGGATGCTTTTGAGTTAGCGTGCATTACAACACAGATAAACTGTTCATTGCTACCATATAAGATTGCGTTATCAAAGTGAAAAAACTCAAAGAAACTATTCATTACTACCTTACCATGTGCAATTACTAAAACAATATAAAAAAATCCACGCCATGTACTATTCTCTAACCTACAAGACAGCATTAATAGGCAATATAAGTAAAACATAAAGATTCTCGTGTATATATAAATACAAAAAACAATAACGTAGAAAGCCACAAAAAATGCACTCAACCAATGACAAATCAATGGTTATAATGAGCGAATGACATATTTATCACGACCTAAACCTATCCCAAAATGAGCATGATTTAAATAGGGAATGTTTATCCGAAAGAAATACTCATTTGAGAGTCCACAAGCATTCTGTATTTGGCATAATAAGTAATTGACACATTACAGTGGCGACGTACAAATTATTAAATTATCTTGTTAATTAACAGTTATAGTATGTGCATGCAGAATAGTGTCTATACAGGACTGTTGTTTAGGTTTATAATAATTCAATTTCAAATCTAACTATTACAACAATGAATGAATAAACCATTTACCCTATACTAGCCGCCCACATTTAGTCTCACCTGGTTAGAGATTTCCTTTTCATGGGATTTACACTGTCTTGTCAGTTTAAGCGCTGACGACAGGATAATTGCGAGGTTGTGTACACTTAAAATCGATTTAGGCTAACCTGTAGGCCATATTGCCTACTGAACGTTCCAAGTCGATAACCCTGTCTTTATCACTCTTAGTGATTTTAGTAATCTTTATATAACTAAAAAGCTACTCCATCAGGGCTATCGGTCGTTATTCCGACATTTCCTGTTCGACTTTTATACCTATTTTTATTCTCTTGTTGCTTTGACTTCTGCCAAGTCTTTCTTTGTGGCTTTCTACGCTATTGGTTTTTGTATTTATAAATACACGAGCATCTTTATGTTTTACTTATATTGCTTATTCTAACACGACCTTCGCAGTCTTTCATATACACAAAAAAGAAAGACAACTGTATTTTATTCTACGATAAAGTACGGCTGTTCCATTAATTCCCCGCGTATAATACTATTTTTCATCCGGTGAAAGCGCCACCTATCGTTTACTACGATTATTTTTTATCAATGAATTATCGTCACGTGATGTCAATTAACCTTGCCCTTTCAAAATCCGCACGTCTGCAAATCGTTATTAGTTCTACTGGCCAACGGCCAGCAGAGCTTATGGGATGGTGTGTTGTCTGTCGTCCGTCGTCCGTCTGTCGTCTGCCGTCTGTCTGTCGTCTGTCGTCCGTTAACTTTTCTTCAAACGACTTCTCCTCAAAAACCGCTTGACTAATTTTGACCAAACTTCACATGGATGATCCTTAGACGGATGCTTTTTAGATTTGTTAAAATTAGGTCAGCGCTACATTCAAGATGGCTGCCATTACCATATATGGTCGAAACCTTAAAAAATCTTCTTCTCCAGAACCGCTGGACAGATTTCAACATTTTTTTTTTAAAATGATCGCCAACGCCTAGACTATCACGATTGTTCAAATAAAGTCCCCGGGGTTAAAAATGGCCGTGCCCCTGGGGTCCAAAGTTTGTAAATTTAGGTTTTGCATGTTTTTCATATAGACATATAGGAAAAAACTTTAAAAAATCTTCTTCTCTGAAACCACAAGGCACAGAGCTCTCATGTATTACATGTAGCATCAGCTTATGGTCCTCTACTAAGTTTGTTCAAATGGTGACCCTGTGGTCAAATTTGTCTCCGCCCCGTGGGGTCACAGTTTTACATAGACTTATATAGGATTTTTTTTAAAAAATTCTTCTTCTAGGAAACTACAACAGCCAGAGGTTTGATATTTTGCATTTACTATAAGCTTATAGTCCTTTACCAAGTTTGTTCAAATGGTGACCCTCGGGTCACATTTGGCCCCGCCCCAAGGGTCACATGTTTTACATAGACATGTATAGGGAAAAACTTAAAAAATCTTCTTCTCCGAAACTGCAAGAGACAGAGGTTTAATATTTTGCTGTTGATGTAAGCTTATGGTCCTTTACCAATTTTGTTCAAATGGTGACCCTGGGGTCACATCTGGCCCCACCCCGGGGGTAACAGTTTTACATAAATGCTTGTATAGGGAAAAAATGAAAAAAATCTTCTTCTCTGGAACTGCAAGAGCCAGAGGTTTAATATGTTGCATTTTCTATAAGCTTATGGTCCTTTACCAAGTTTGTTCAAATGGTGACCTTCGGGTCACATTTGACCCCGCCCCAAGGATCACATGTTTTACATAGACATATGTTTTACATAGACATGTATAGGGAAAAACTTAACAATCTTCTTCTCTGAAACTGCAAGAGCCAGAGGTTTAATATTTTGCATTTGCTATAAGCTTATGGTCTTTTAACCAATTTGTTCAAATGGTGACCAATTGGTCACATTTGTCCCCACCCTGTGGGTGAAGTTTTACTTCTTCTTCTCTGGAACCACATGGCACAGAGCTCTCATGTATTACATGTAGCATCAGCTTATGGTCCTCTACCAAGTTTGTTCAAATGGTGACCCTGGTGTCAAATTTCGGCGCGCCCCGGGTGTAAAAGTTTTTTAAATAAAATATTTATTTTTTTAATTTTATTTTTTTTTTATTTTTTTTTTTAATTCTTTCATTTGTTTATTTTTTATTTATTTTTGATTGATTTCAATTTTTTTTTTTTTTTGATTTTTTTTTCATTATCTTTTTAATTACTTGACACTTACTTTAAAATTTCTTGTCGGCGCTACTCATCCTAAATGCCTTGTTGAATTCGACAAAACGTGGCAGGAAGCATCGGTAAGATGTCTAGTTGTGCATATCACGCTTTTGTTCCAGTTTGCTGATTTTTGACGGAGTTTTGGCCCTTTGACATTTATATTTTAAATTTCTTGTCGGCGCTACTTCTCTCAAATGGCTTGTTGAATTTCTACGAAATTTGGCAGGAAGCCTCAGTATGATGTCTAGTTGTGCAAAGCGCGGTATATCAATGAAATCTTGGACAATTTTGAAAACCAGCTAGATCTTGTTAGTAATAATAGAGTTATGGCCCTTGATTTGTTGAAAAATGCTATATTGTATTTGCCTTTGTTAAATCTATAGGAGAAGAGAGCTATATCTAGCTATATCTATCTAAATCTATTAGAGCTGTTTAAGCCAGTAGAGCGTCCACAGGCCCTCTTGGGCCTCTTGTTTTTTTCTTGATTTTACTTTTAAAACGCGCTAATTATACGTTTTAAAAATGTCAGACTTTAAAACAGGCGCAGTATGCTTCCTCAGAGGTTCTCGTGATGACTGACAAGTCATTGGTACAAGATATGATGGGCTTGTCAATACATATATTGTGCAATCAATGCATGCAGGTGAAGTAATGTGCGTTTTTAACTTTGAATTGTTTGAGAAATACACAGCAACTTATGAAGGAATAAATGAGTTCTTTTTCAAAACAACGGACGTAGGCTTAGATGAAGATTTGGACTTATTGGATGACAGTCTAGATAAAACAGAGCTCAATGATTTAAATTCTGTGCTTGAAGTGTCACACCCTGGGGAGATTGAACTATTAACTAACTGATAAGCTTTAAATGATTAAAATCCATCTGACCTATCACAACTATGCAACATTTATCCGAGCCAAGCCAGGCAAAATGCGACCTTGATAGACCCAGAACAGCTAGCAAAGTTTCAGTCTGGACCAAGATCAGACTACAGACTAAGTGAATGCTCGGGCTGGTCTGATTTCTCTCTGGCTGACACAAAGCTATAAGGCCCATTTTGTTATGTTTTGCCTCACAGCCTCAAATAGAAAAGTCCGGACACAAGAAAAACAGTATCGAGACTTTTAATGTATTTGCAGTGTAGACCAAGATTAAACCGTCATCATTTTGGTTTTATTGTTTTTCTGGTATTATTTAGTCCAGTTCAAACTGAATTGTATTGGGCATGCTGATCCAGGCTTATATAAAATTCAGAGCTGTAGATAAGCATTTTTGAATATTTTACTCATACATTTTTTTACAAAAAAACTCAGTTTTTTAAAATTGTGAGTATCTTTACCCATCAACTTACAACACAAATCATAACTTTTAAAAATCATGAGTATTATATTTGTATGTATTGTTCTGTAGAATAGTTTGTTTCAGATTTACATGATGAAAATTGTTCCAAGCATGTATCTAATATTAAGGTCCTAATGTGTTTCTTTTTTTTTACTTTATACATGAACTTCCATTTACTTAGAACTTTTGTTTCTTTTAAATGTATTAATTCACATCCATTTTGAAAGCATGAACTGTTTAAAGCAATTGTTTACTCTGAACGAGATCATTGTTAATCGTTCATTTTGAATCTGATGAGTAAAATACTCTTTGCAGTCAAAATTATCTACAGCTCTGTTTAAAAATATATTTTCATGAATCACAAAATATTTGCAAAGCATATATGGTGTGAACAGTTTAAATTTATATTAACTTGCCAAATAATACCATAAATAATTGAGATTAATAAAAACGAATACCTCCGTATATTTCAGCCGCACCACGCAAAAATGAGTCAAGTCATTTGCGACCACCCGATCAGCCTGCGCGCAGTCTGATCAGGGTCCACACTGTTTGCCAAAATGCCGGAATTCAATTTGACTTATGGTAAACAGTGTGGACACTGATCAGACTACGCGGTTGCGCGCAATATGATGTGGGTCCACACTAGTCGAAATGTCCGGAAGTACATTTTCGCGTGGCGCAACTCATTATTTAATCGGTGAATAAAACAGAGTTAGGAGTTCGGATGCATAGTAATTAAATAACGAGTGCGTTAGAACGAGTAATTTAATTACTCGCATCCAAACGACATTTATTTGTGAAATTGTCTACATGAAAAATAACAAGTGTTAGAAACTTATTTTAAGAATCACTAAATAATTGTATTTCTGCCTTACCAAATAGTATGCTTATAAATCCGTCTGCCATTGTCCTATACATGTTGAAAATGTTCTCTCGAATATGATTTAGTTTATCATTTCACAGAATCATAACCGCTTGCACACTTTTAACTTTTTTAATGTTATTAAAACATTTTCCTAAATTAATCAGAATAAATCATCAATTTTAGAAAATTAATTTCAGCTTGGATGTCCGAAAATGATTATCCAGATCAGAACTTCGAAGGAATGGATCCGCCATTGCTTGACAGCGTTCTTCAGCAGTTTTATGCTTCTCTGCAGAGCAAGAAAGGTAACGACTACTCCAAATCAGCACTGGTTGGAATCCGGGCTGGGATTAATCGTCAGCTCACAACACCCCCTTTTCCCAGGTTATTAAATATCATGAAATCCATCAAATCAGGTTCTGACTGGACATATTAAGGGCCTGTAAAGAGAAGGGAAAGATGTGTCAAAACACAAAGAACCAATCAAAGAAGAAAATCACATTCAATTATATCAAAGTGGTATTTTCTCAGTGGATAGTCCCGAAACCTTGCAGAATAAGGTGACATATGAACTAATTGCACAATTTGGACGGCGTGGAATGGAAGGATTGCACACTATGTAAACAATGCACTTGTTATCAAAACTGATGCAAAAAGTAGAAGATATCTGACCATGAAGTATAATGAGGCAGATAAAACGCACCATGGGTTGGATTATCGCGAAAAGACCAAGGAACCTAGAATGTATAAAACAGAGGACGAGTTGTGTCCACTTCGTTCGACTGAAAAATACTTGTCCAAGCTAAATCCAAATTGTGATTGTGGTATTTTCAACGTTCAGTGCGCAAATGTATGGGGCCGGAGAGTGAATATTGGTATGAGAATGCTCCACTTGGCGTGCACAAAGTGAATGGCTTCATGGCAAGGTTGTCCGAAGCGGCAAACCTTACCCAACGATATACAAATCACTGTATCCGGGCTTTTGTTACAACTCACCAGCACCAAAAAGGCTTCTCCATAATGGCAGTTACAGACCACAGAAATGTGCAAAGTTTGACATCATACATTAAGCCCCATGATGATGAAAAGCATAGGCTTAGTAGGGCACTCACCTACAAAAGTAGAGCTTCTAAAGAGATGTTGCCAGCTACACCAAGTGGTTCCAGGATCAGTTCATTGCCTTTAGTTGTGAGTTCTGAGGCCCAGTCCAGCCAAATTGCAAACACGACAGTGGCCATGTCAACTATCCATCAATTCTCCGATTCTCAGGACACAGTTCATTCAAGTACAATAAATGTCAACTACTATAATACAAAGTAACTGGATTAATTCAATAAGTCCATTCAATTTAATTAATTTTGTTAAGTTGTTGTTTTTCCGCCATGATGTTTACAAGTTCTCGTGTTCTATTTATAGAATTTTAGAAAATCAATAAACTGTCCGATGAAAATCCATAAACAGTCCGACGAAAATGTTATTATAATAAATATGAAATATATATGAGCCGCAACACACGAAAACGTCCCTTCGGAAGTTTAGACGACAACGTCGTAAAGTAACAATGTATGACGTCACCGGTAATCAATTAATTACTAATCAAAATTCTCTTCACTTCCGTGTTTTACCTAATTATTATATCATAGTGAATATGTTTTCTTAATATAAATAGTTGATGCTATAGAAAATGGTAATTGTTTATGTTTTTTGTTGTTATTTAATCAACGACGTCGTCCAAGACGCCGACATCAACGTCAAAATTAACGGTTAATAATACAATATTTAATTTTCAAATTCAGATATAATCATTTTTAATTAAGATATCAACATAAAATAAAGAGATTTTTAAAGAGAAAATCACCGTGTTTCATAAACATCAAAAAATATAAAAAGTCAAAATTTTGATTGAAGGGACGTTTTCGTGTGTTGCGGCTCATATATTATTATATTGTTTACCGCTTAAAGACTATCTGTTTGTCAAAATAAATTTTGTACAGTTGTGTTGCTGTTTTATTTTGATCAAACACAGAACTTTACATACCGGGGCGCCCAATGGAACAGCCTATACGTAGCAGCCTGATTACCTTGACCTGCGAGATAATAAAGTGCCCTCACAATAGCGTAAACAATTGAGTTATTGTCGTGTACTCGTTTTCTACTTGGACAAAGTCAATTCTTAAAATTATAGATACGCGTATTAACTTTTATAATGCTAACCCCTCTTTACGTCCTCCGAGACCTAGGTTTTCCTTTCGTAATTTAAAATCGGGAATTCAGGAATTTCATAATAAATTTGTTTTAGTTCCTGCAGATAAATCAGCTAATAATGTAATTATTGTTTGACGCCTATATTACGTCAATATTTTATCTCTGGAACTCGGCAGCACCAATGCGTATACTCCAGTAATTCTACTGAGGATGATGTTGTTTCCGTACATATCACTCGATGCACTACTTTCAAGGCTGGTGTAAACGATAAGCAAAATAAACTGCCTACTATGTACTGGATTCCTATATTACATAAAAACCCGTATAAGGCTCGCTTTATTTCGAATTCTAGAGCCTGCACCACAACAAACATCTCCAAACGTTTATTTTCTTGTTTTACTGCCGTTAAAGATCACGTTAAACTATATTGTGATAAAACTTATAAAAACTCTTGGATTAATTTATTTTGGTCTATAAAAAATTCAGGAGACGTTCTTGATAAAATTTTCAATAAAGGTCAAGTTTCATCAATAATTTTATTTTGCTATGAAAGAGATTTCATGTTGAGTCTTTCACCAGATACCCAGGCAGATGTAATTGAAGCCTTTAATGACACCTCTCGGTATCTGGATGACTTATTGAACATTGACAACCCTTTCTTTCAAACTATGATTAATAATATTTATCCTAAAGAACCAAAGCTAATATATCTGATAATAACGCTTCTTTTCTTGATTTAGATCGATTTAGATCTATCGACAATGGTGAAATAATTAGCAAAATCTATGACAAGAGAGATGATTTTAATTTTGACATTGTTAATTATCCCCACTTGGATGGGGATGTTCCCCGAGCAACTTCTTATGGGGTGTATGTGTCTTAACTTATTCGTTTTTCAAGAGCTTGTACTCTAGTTGAGGACTTTAATATTCGTAATCTTTGTATAACTAAAACGCTGCTCAATCAGGATTACCGTTACCATAAACTTCGTAAAACCTTTGCAAAATGTTATTATCGTAACCCTGATCTTCTTTCCAAATATAAAAGTAATTTAAGGACTCTTCTGCGACAAGGACTATCACAACCTGACTTCTATGGTGATGTGATTTATAAACTTCGTATGGTTCTTGGTCATGATCACTTTCATACTATCTTTGTTAAACTTGTTTATCAAAAGAGAGTATGACCCTATCATTTTGCAACGTACTGCATGCTTGTTGGTGGACCCTTCTACAGTTCGCCACTATGCTTTCCTCTTTAATTGTACGATGACCGGACAGGCTGTGGACCCTATGATGACGCCTCCTAAAGCCCATAGGGACAGTGGCGTTTAATGTTTTTCTATGATCTTTCTTTCGTGCCCTTAATGGTTTATTCTCTTGTTGCTCTGGCTTCTGCCAAGGCATTGAGTACCTTCACTGTGGCTTGCTAGGCTTTCTAGGCTATTGTTTTTTAATTATATTTACACGAGCTTATTTGTGTTTTACTTATATTGCCTATTGATGCTGCCTTGTTGGTTAGAGATTAGATCATGGCGGGGATTTCTTTATTTACACTTTCCTGTTTTAATGGGATGACAGTAGGGTAAGTGTGAGGTTTGGTGCACCCTAGAACCGGTTTAAACCCCTAATGGCCAACTTTGCCACTGACCGTTCCAAGGCGGTAGCTCTATTGTCAATCCTTTTGTGTTTGTGATGTCGTTTGCATTTATTTTTTACTTTTGCCATCTTGTTTGTCTGTTTGCGTGTTTGTTTCTGTGTTTTGTGGTTGACTGTCCTCCTTGAATGCTACTTTCCCTGTCCGATCTTTTTATATTTCTTTAGAATCGAAATAATTAATACGTACCTGTGTTTTATCGGTGAATTAAATCACGTGTGCGTTAATTATGCTGCCTTGCTGGTTGGAGAATAGTACATGGCGGGGATTTCTTTATTTACACTATCCCGTTGTATTGGGATAGCAGTAGGGTATATGTGAGGTTTGGTGCACCCTAGAACCTGGTTTAACCCCCCAGCGGCCTTTTTAACACTGACCGTTCCCATGCGGTAGCCTTATTGTCAACCCTTTTTTGTGACGTCATAGGCCTTTATTCCTTATTAACATTGCCATTTATGTTAGTCGTTTTACGTTTTTTTGGGTTTACTGTGTTCAGTGAAAGCTGCATTTCCTGTTCGACTTTTGCACTTATTTGTATTGTCCTTTTCATTGTGTAATTAATTTGCTCTTTGTTTGTGGTATAGTGTGAATCTATGGTGCCACTGCGTTTGGGTGCTGTGATTTCTATAGTACCATTTTTCTCATTCAGAAATTTAAGTTGAAAGTAGACACAAAGTGTGTATTATATATCGACTGTTACCCTGACACATACGTGTAAATAAAGGCTAGTATATTGAATTAGTTGTATAAAACATATTAGTAACGTGTATGAACTTAAAATGTTTAGGTAATTGAACCTATTATAGGAAGGTACATTTAGTAAGACACATGTTAATGCTCTGTTCATCCTATACAAACAAACCTCAGAACTGATGTTCACCAGCTGTGCACAAAATAGTTGTATTATAAATGTTAAACAACACTTTAAAATCCTATCAATTTCAAGAAACTGGTATTAAACCCCATGCTGTAAGCCGACTCAGATGCAACATTCGTAGGCCTACTGCGAAAGAGAGCTTGCTTTAAACCACAGCTTATAGAGTGAAGTTAGATGCACACCACCCCAAACACTTAAAGGAGGTTTTGTGGGAAAGTACTTACTGCTGAGATTTAATTGATATTTAAAGCGTCTTTGTTATCATTTAGATACAAAGTTATCAACAAATGTGGTAGGTCATGACATTCTTTTCCACTAGACGTCTTTATAGAAGACACACATTTCTAACTCATAAACTTCACTAAAAGGTGGAAAAAAATTGAGTCATTGAGCATTTTCAGATTTTTTTTTCATAACATCATATTTATTGAAAAACAACAATTAATTTTCGATTACATATATACGTATCTTTTAAAACATACGCAAACAATTGTAATCCTCATTCGTCTTTTTACTTTAAAAAGCAAACATATATGACCGTATCCCACCCATTTTTTTTACTAAAAAAATAATTCAAGATAAAAAAAAGTCACGGTATGTTCTAATGATCAACTGTTTAAAACTTGAACATGACAAGATGCTATGACATTTCTTTCAAAACAAGTAACACCATATATACGTCACCAATCTTCTAATGATTTTTTATTAAAAGTTCTTTCAATAACACACATTTTGGAGTGATTTTGACATTTTCACTGTAAAATACCGTACACACAATTTTACTTGCCATGAAGTTTGTGAACACTCTCCTATTTGATAATATTTTCGTCCGGTATGGAATGACCGTTTATATACAAATTGTTTGTATCCCTATGGGTACGAACTGGGCACCCCTTGTCGCAGATTTGTTCATACGAGGGGTGTTCCGTTAATAATGCGACTGCTGTATTATTTCCCGGAACTCGTGCAATATTTACATGAAACCACTTCGTATCGCTAGAGTGATCACTGACTCGTGTCAAAGGTAAAAATCTCATTCATACATTCACCGACCTTGGTGCAATGTTCATTGCTTTATAGCGTATTCGTTACACTATATGCAAAATGACTAACAAACGAGCAGAATGTGTTTGAAATTAGGGCCTATATAAGAGGTACGTCATTACTTGGGTTGAAGCCGAAAGACATTCACCTAGAGTTGTGTGACATTTACGGGGATGGTCAAATGTCGTATAGTACCGTTTGTAGGTGGGTGGCCAAATTTAAATCCGGGCAACAGCGCTTGAAAGATACTGCTCGCCCTGATCGTCCTGTAACGTCAACGATCAAGAAAAACGTTGACAAAATCCGTGAAATCCTGAAAACTGATGCTAGATACACAGTAAGACAATTATCACGGATGACAAACTTGTCGTTAGCACGAGTTGATCTAAGTTTGAAAAAGCATCTGAAATTTAAGATAATAAATGCAAGATGGATACCGCATTTGCTGACAGAGGGCCAAAAGAAGTTAAGGGTTACAACAGCAAAAAAACTTATGAAAATGTATTCGAAATTCAGCAAAAAATCGTTTGAGAATTTAGATGAAACGTGTGTCCCTTATTATGAGCCAAAAAAAAGTATCTAACCGAATCTGGGCCACGAAAAATATGAAACTACCAATAATGGCCAAACAAACGCGAACTGTTAAGAAGGTTCTGTGTGCAATTATTTTCACTACCAACGGTCCAGCCATACAGACGGCGGTGCCAAAAGGCAGAACTGTCACAGGACGGTTTTATAAAAACGTCGCATTGAAACAATTGGAGAAGTACTACAAACAGCGTCGCCCTATAACAGGTCTCAAGTATGTTCGTCTTCTGGATGACAACGCGCCCGCCCACAAAGCCCGTATTGTAACGGACATTTTGGAGTCAGAAAAGATCACCGTTCTGCCGCACCCCGCTTATTTTCTCTTCCCAAGTCTTAAAAATCACTTATCTGGGAAGAGATGTACCTCGAGGAATGCCCTGAGATCTGCTGTTTACCAGTGTCTTAAGGGTGTACCTGTTCATGAATACGAAAAATGTTTTCAAAAGTGGATTGCGCGGCTCAAAATGTGTGTTTTGGCTACGGGGAGTACTTTGAAGGAAATCGCAAAAACAATTGATCAAAAATGATTATAGTATTCTAGTATCAATTCCAATCGCATTATTTACGGAACACACCTCGTATATTGCGCTGAAAGAGATTTCATGTTAAGTCTTTCACCAAATACCCCGGAAGAAGTTATTGAAGCCTTTAATGACACCTCTCGGCATCTGGATGTCAAATTGAACATTGATAACCCTTTCTTTTCCACTATAGTTAATAATATATACCCTAAAGAACTTCAACTTAACAAAGCTAATATTTCTGATACTAACGTTTCTTTTCTCGCTTTATATCTCTCCATTGAAAACGGTGAAATAATAAGCCAGATATATGACAAGAGAGATGATTTTAATTTTGATATTGTTAATTATCTCCATTTAGATGGGGATGTTCCCCGAGCAATATTCGTAATATTTGTATAACTAAAAAGCTAGTCCAGCAGGGCTATTACCATAAACTTCGTAAAACGTTTGCAAAATTTAATTATCGTAACCATGATCTTCTTTCCAAATATAACTGTAATTTAAGAACTATTCTGCGACAAGGACTGACTCACAACCTGACTTCTATGGTGACGTGATTTACAAACTTCGTAAGCTCCTTAGTCATGATCACTTTCATGCTATCTGTTTTAAACATGGTAAAAGGTTTATCAGAGGAGGTTAGGACCCTATAATTTTGCAACGCACTGCATGCTTGGTGTTGGACCCATTTACAGTTCGCCACTGTAAGTCCTCTTGAATTGTGCGATGACCGGACAGGCTGTGGACTCGATGATGACGTCTACCTAACGCCCAAAAGGACGATGAAGTTTGAAGTTTGTCTGCAATCTTGTCTTGTCGTGCCCTCAATGGTTTGTTCTCTTTTTGCTCTGGCTTCTGCTAAGTCACTGAGTACTTTCTTTGTGGCTTTCTAGGTTTTTCTTTTGTATTTATATATACACGAGCATCTTTGTGTTTTACTTATATTGCCTATTAATGCTGCCTTGTTGGTTAGAGAATAGTTCATGGCGGGGATTTCTTTATTTAAACTGTCCCATGTTTTTGGGATGAAGTAGGGTAAGTGTGAGGTTGGGTGCACCCTCGAACCTGGTTTAATCCCACAGCGGCCATTTTTGCCACTGACCGTTCCACGGCGGTAGTCCTATTGTCAACCCTTTTGTGTTTACTATGTCTTATTTGGCCATTTATTCATCTTTAAATTTGTTTTTGGTTCTGTGTGTGTTTGTGGTTGACTGTCGCCCTTCATAGATACTTTTCCTGTTCGTTTGTTATATCTATATCTGTATTTGGCATAGAGATCGAAGATAAAATTAGCTCAGTATCTACTTTTATACAAGTATTCCCTGCTGAAAAACAAAAATCGTTTTCTATAGCAAAATGATAAATTCTACTAATACCAGTTTTTTTGTTGACAAAATATGAAAAAACATGTTTTGGCCAAAACATGATATGTTACCGGCTTAAATCCTATATTATATCCACCTATCAGAATGCAAAAAAAAACACGAAACAAATCGGTTGTCAATTAAAACTATGATTAAAGAAATCAAATCCTTAGACTTGAAAATGTCAAAACTTGCCCAGCCAACATCCTTAAAACACATATCGGCCCTTTTGCCACTGTCCATTTCACGGCGGTAACCGTA
>JAWPHD010024168.1:0-19994 GCA_037043455.1 Cyrtodaria siliqua | reverse complement strand
GTGTAAGAACTGAATATATATGTGTAAGAACTGAATATATATGTGTAAAAACTGAATATATATTTGTAAGAACTGAATATATATGCGTAAGATCGGAATATATATGCGTAAGAACTGAATATATATGCGTAAGAACGGAATATATATCCGTTTGAATGGAATATATATGTGTAAGAACTGAATATATATGCGTAAGAACTGAATATATATGCGTAAGAACTGAATATATATGCGTAAGAACTGAATATATATGTGTAAGAACTGAATATATATGTGTAGGAACTGAATATATATGTGTAAGAATGGAAAATATATGTGTAAGAACTGAATATATATGTGTAAGAGAACGGAATATATATCTGTAAGAACTGAATATATATGTGTAAGGACGGAATATATATGTGTAAGAACTGAATATATATGTGTAAGAACGGAATATATATCTGTAAGAACTGAATATATATGTGTAAGAACTGAATATATATGTGTTAGAACTGAATATATATGTGTAAGAACTGAATATATATGTGTAAGAACTGAATATATATGCGTAAGAATGGAATATATATGCGTAAGAACTGAATATATATGTGTAAGAACTGAATATATATGTGTAAGAACTGAATATATATGCGTAAGAATGGAATATATATGCGTAAGAACGGAATATATATGCATAAGAACGGAATATATGCGTAAGAACGGAATATATATGTGTAAGAACTGAATATATATGTGTAAGGACGGAATATATATGCGTAAGAGTGGAATATATATGTGTAAGAACGGAATATATATGCGTAAGAACGGAATATATATGTGTAAGAACTGAATATATATGTGTAAGGACGGAATATATATGCGTAAGAATGGAATATATATGTGTAAGAACTGAATATATATGTGTAAGAACGGAATATATATCTGTAAGAACTGAATATATATGTGTAAGAACTGAATATATATGTGTTAGAACTGAATATATATGTGTAAGAACTGAATATATATGCGTAAGAATGGAATATATATGCGTAAGAACGGAATATATATGCGTAAGAACTGAATATATATGTGTTAGAACTGAATATATATGTGTAAGAACTGAATATATATGCGTAAGAATGGAATATATATGCGTAAGAACGGAATATATATGCGTAAGAACAGACTATATATGCGTAAGAACGGAATATATATGCGTAAGAAGGGAATATATATGCGTAAGAACGGAATATATATGCGTAAGAACTGAATATATATGTGTAAGAACTGAATATACATGTGTAAGAACTGAATATATATGCGTAAGATCGGAATATATATGCGTAAGAACGGAATATATATGCGTAAGAACGGAATATATATACGTAAGAACGGAATATATATTTGTAAGAACTCAATATATATGTGTAAGAACTGAATATATATGTGTAAGAACTGAATATATATGTGTAAGAACTGAATATATATGCGTAAGAACGGAATATATATGCGTAAGAACGGAATATATATGCGTAAGAACGGAATATATATGCGTAAGAACAGAATATATATGCGTAAGAACGGAATATATATGTATTAGAACAGAATATATATGTGTAATACGGAATATATATGCGTAAGAATGAAATATATATGTGTAAGAAATAAATATATATGTGTGAGAACTGAATATATATGTGTAAGAACTGAATATATATGCGTAAGAACGGAATATATATGTGTAAGAACTGAATATATATGTGTAAGAACTGAATATATATGTGTTAGAACTGAATATATATGTGTAAGAACTGAATATATATGTGTAAGAACTGAATATATATGCGTAAGAATGGAATATATATGCGTAAGAACTGAATATATATGTGTAAGAACTGAATATATATGTGTAAGAACTGAATATATATGCGTAAGAATGGAATATATATGCGTAAGAACGGAATATATATGCATAAGAACGGAATATATATGCGTAAGAACGGAATATATATGTGTAAGAACTGAATATATATGTGTAAGAACTCAATATATATGTGTAAGAACTGAATATATATTTGTAAGAACTGAATATATATGCGTAAGATCGGAATATATATGCGTAAGAACAGACTATATATGCGTAAGAACGGAATATATATGCGTAAGAACGGAATATATATGTGTAAGAATCGAATATATATGTGTTAGAACTGAATATATATGTGTAAGAACTGAATATATATGCGTAAGATCGTAATATATATGCGTATGAACTGAATATATATGCGTAAGAACGGAATATATATGTGTAAGAACTGAATATATATGTGTAAGAACGGAATATATATATATTCAGTTCTTACACATATATATTCAGTTCTTACACATATATATTCCGTTCTTACGCATATATATTCAGTATTTACACATATATATTCAGTTCTTACACATATATATTCAGTTCTCACACATATATATTTATTTCTTACACATATATATTTCATTCTTACGCATATATATTCCGTATTACACATATATATTCTGTTCTAATACATATATATTCCGTTCTTACGCATATATATTCTGTTCTTACGCATATATATTCCGTTCTTACGCATATATATTCCGTTCTTACGCATATATATTCCGTTCTTACGCATATATATTCAGTTCTTACACATATATATTCAGTTCTTACACATATATATTCAGTTCTTACACATATATATTGAGTTCTTACAAATATATATTCCGTTCTTACGTATATATATTCCGTTCTTACGCATATATATTCCGTTCTTACGCATATATATTCCGATCTTACGCATATATATTCAGTTCTTACACATGTATATTCAGTTCTTACACATATATATTCAGTTCTTACGCATATATATTCCGTTCTTACGCATATATATTCCCTTCTTACGCATATATATTCCGTTCTTACGCATATATAGTCTGTTCTTACGCATATATATTCCGTTCTTACGCATATATATTCCATTCTTACGCATATATATTCAGTTCTTACACATATATATTCAGTTCTAACACATATATATTCAGTTCTTACGCATATATATTCCGTTCTTACGCATATATATTCCATTCTTACGCATATATATTCAGTTCTTACACATATATATTCAGTTCTAACACATATATATTCAGTTCTTACACATATATATTCAGTTCTTACAGATATATATTCCGTTCTTACACATATATATTCAGTTCTTACACATATATATTCCATTCTTACGCATATATATTCCGTCCTTACACATATATATTCAGTTCTTACACATATATATTCCGTTCTTACGCATATATATTCCGTTCTTACACATATATATTCCACTCTTACGCATATATATTCCGTCCTTACACATATATATTCAGTTCTTACACATATATATTCCGTTCTTACGCATATATATTCCGTTCTTATGCATATATATTCCGTTCTTACGCATATATATTCCATTCTTACGCATATATATTCAGTTCTTACACATATATATTCAGTTCTTACACATATATATTCAGTTCTTACGCATATATATTCCATTCTTACGCATATATATTCAGTTCTTACACATATATATTCAGTTCTTACACATATATATTCAGTTCTAACACATATATATTCAGTTCTTACACATATATATTCAGTTCTTACAGATATATATTCCGTTCTTACACATATATATTCAGTTCTTACACATATATATTCCGTCCTTACACATATATATTCAGTTCTTACAGATATATATTCCGTTCTTACACATATATATTCAGTTCTTACACATATATTTTCCATTCTTACACATATATATTCAGTTCCTACACATATATATTCAGTTCTTACACATATATATTCAGTTCTTACGCATATATATTCAGTTCTTACGCATATATATTCAGTTCTTACGCATATATATTCAGTTCTTACACATATATATTCCATTCAAACGGATATATATTCCGTTCTTACGCATATATATTCAGTTCTTACGCATATATATTCCGATCTTACGCATATATATTCAGTTCTTACAAATATATATTCAGTTTTTACACATATATATTCAGTTCTTACACATATATATTCAGTTCTTACACATATATATTCAGTTCTTACACATATATATTCAGTTCTTACACATATATATTCAGTTCTTACACATATATATTCAGTTTTTACACATATATATTCAGTTCTTACACATATATATTCAGTTCTTACACATATATATTCCGTTCTTACGCATATAAATTCAGTTCTTACACATATATATTCAGATCTTACACATATATATTCCGTTCTTACGCATATATATTCCGTCCTTACGCATATATATTCCGTTCTTACGCATATATATTCAGTTCTTACGCATATATTCAGTTCTTACGCATATATTCAGTTCTTACACATATATATTCCGTTCTTACGCATATATATTCCGTTCTTACGCATATATAGTCTGTTCTTACGCATATATATTCCGATCTTACGCATATATATTCAGTTCTTACAAATATATATTCAGTTCTTACACATATATATTGAGTTCTTACACATATATATTCAGTTCTTACACATATATATTCCGTTCTTACACATATATATTCAGTTCTTACACATATATATTTCATTCTTACGCATATATATTCCGTTCTTACACATATATATTCAGTTCTTACACATATATATTCCGTTCTTACGCATATATATTCAGTTCATACGCATATATATTACGATCTTACGCATATATATTCAGTTCTTACACATATATATTCAGTTCTTACACATATATATTCGGTTCTTACACATATATATTCAGTTCTTACACATATATATTCAGTTCTTACACATATATATTCAGTTCTTACACATATATATTCCGTTCTTACGCATATATATTCAGTATTTACACATATATATTCAGGTCTTACACATATATATTCAGTTCTCACACATATATATTTATTTCTTACACATATATATTTCATTCTTACGCATATATATTCCGTATTACACATATATATTCTGTTCTAATACATATATATTCCGTTCTTACGCATATATATTCTGTTCTTACGCATATATATTCCGTTCTTACGCATATATATTCCGTTCTTACGCATATATATTCCGTTCTTACGCATATATATTCAGTTCTTACACATATATATTCAGTTCTTACACATATATATTCAGTTCTTACACATATATATTGAGTTCTTACAAATATATATTCCGTTCTTACGTATATATATTCCGTTCTTACGCATATATATTCCGTTCTTACGCATATATATTCCGATCTTACGCATATATATTCAGTTCTTACACATGTATATTCAGTTCTTACACATATATATTCAGTTCTTACGCATATATATTCCGTTCTTACGCATATATATTCCCTTCTTACGCATATATATTCCGTTCTTACGCATATATAGTCTGTTCTTACGCATATATATTCCGTTCTTACGCATATATATTCCATTCTTACGCATATATATTCAGTTCTTACACATATATATTCAGTTCTTACAGATATATATTCCGTTCTTACACATATATATTCAGTTCTTACACATATATATTCCATTCTAACGCATATATATTCCGTCCTTACACATATATATTCAGTTCTTACACATATATGCGTAAGAATGGAATATATATGCGTAAGAACGGAATATATATGCGTAAGAACGGAATATATATGTGTAAGAACTGAATATATATGTGTAAGGACGGAATATATATGCGTTAGAATGGAATATATATGTGTAAGAACTGAATATATATGTGTAAGAACGGAATATATATCTGTAAGAACTGAATATATATGTGTAAGAACTGAATATATATGTGTTAGAACTGAATATATATGTGTAAGAACTGAATATATATGCGTGAGATCGGAATATATATGCGTAAGAACGGAATATATATGCGTAAGAACGGAATATATATCTGTAAGAACTGAATATATATGCGTAAGAACTGAATATTTATGCGTAAGAACTGAATATATGCGTAAGAACTGAATATATATGTGTAAGAACTGAATATATATGCGTAAGAACGGAATATATATGTGTTAGAACTGAATATATATGTGTAAGAACTGAATATATATGCGTAAGAATGGAATATATATGCGTAAGATCGGAATATATATGCGTAAGAATGGAATATATATGCGTAAGAACGGAATATATATGCGTAAGAACGGAATATATATGCGTAAGAACGGAATTTATATGCGTAAGAACGGAATATATATGTGTAAGAACTGAATATATATGTGTAAGAACTGAATATATATGTGTAAGAACGGAATATATATGCGTAAGAATGGAATATATATGTGTAAGAACTGAATATATATGTGTAAGAACTGAATATATATGTGTAAGAACTGAATATATATGCGTAAGATCGGAATATATATGCATAAGAACTGAATATATATGCGTAAGAACGGAATATATATGTGTAAGAACTGAATATATATGTGTAAGAACGGAATATATATGCGTAATAACTGAATATATATGTGTAAGAACGGAATATATATGTGTAAGAACTGAATATATATGTGTACGAACAGAATATATATGCGTAAGAACGGAATATATATGTGTAAGAACTGAATATATATGTGTAAGAACGGAATATATATGCGTAAGAACTGAATATATATGTGTAAGAACTGAATATATATGTGTAAGAACGGAATATATATGCGTAAGAACTGAATATATATGTGTAAGAACTGAATATATATGTGTAAGAACTGAATATATATGCGTAAGAACGGAATATATATGCGTAAGAACTGAATATATATGTGTAAGAACTGAATATATATGCGTAAGAACCGAATATATATGCGTAAGAACGGAATATATATGCGTTAGAACGGAATATATATGCGTAAGAACCGAATATATATGCGTAAGAACGGAATATATATGCGTAAGAACGAAATATATATGTGTAAGAACTGAATATATATGTGTAAGGACGGAATATATATGCGTAAGAATGGAATATATATGTGTAAGAACTGAATATATATGTGTAAGAACGGAATATATATCTGTAAGAACTGAATATATATGTGTTAGAACTGAATATATATGCGTAAGAATGGAATATATATGCGTACGAACGGAATATATATGCGTAAGAATGGATTATATATGCGTAAGAACGGAATATATATGCGTAAGAACGGAATATATATGCGTAAGAACGGAATATATATGCGTAAGAACTGAATATATATGTGTAAGAACTGAATAGATATGCGTAAGAATGGAATATATATGTGTAAGAACTGAATATATATGTGTAAGAACGGAATATATATCTGTAAGAACTGAATATATATGTGTAAGATCTGAATATATATGTGTTAGAACTGAATATATATGTGTAAGAACTGAATATATATGTGTAAGAACTGAATATATATGCGTAAGAACTGAATATATATGTGTAAGGACGGAATATATATGCGTAAGAATGGAATATATATGTGTAAGAACTGAATATATATGTGTAAGAACGGAATATATATCTGTAAGAACTGAATATATATGTGTAAGAATTGAATATATATGTGTTAGAACTGAATATATATGTGTAAGAACTAAATAAATATGTGTAAGAAGTGAATATATATGCGTAAGAACGGAATATATATGCGTAAGAACGGAATATATATGCGTAAGAACGGAATATATATGCGTAAGAACTGAATATATATGTGTAAGGACGGAATATATATGCGTAAGAATGGAATATATATGTGTAAGAACTGAATATATATGTGTAAGAACGGAATATATATCTGTAAGAAATGAATATATATGTGTAAGAACTGAATATTTATGTGTTAGAACTGAATATATATGTGTAAGAACTGAATATATATGCGTAAGAATGGAATATATATGCGTAAGAACGGAATATATATGCGTAAGAACGGAATATATATGCGTAAGAACGGAATATATATGTGTAAGAACTGAATATATATGTGTAAGGACGGAATATATATGCGTAAGAATGGAATATATATGTGTAAGTACTGAATATATATGTGTAAGAACGGAATATATATCTGTAAGAACTGAATATATATGTGTAAGAACTGAATATATATGTGTTAGAATTGAATATATATGTGTAAGAACTGAATATATATGCGTGAGATCGAAATATATATGCGTAAGAACGGAATATATATGCGTAAGAACGGAATATATATGTGTAAGAACTGAATATATATGCGTAAGAACTGAATATTTATGCGTAAGAACTGAATATATGCGTAAGAACTGAATATATATGTGTAAGAACTGAATATATATGCGTAAGAACTGAATATATATGTGTAAGAACTGAATATATATGTTTCAGAACTGAATATATATGTGTAAGAACTGAATATATATGCGTAAGAACGGAGTATATATGTGTAAGAACTGAATATATATGCGTAAGAACGGAATATATATGTGTAAGAACTGAATATATATGTGTACGAACTGAATATATTTGCGTAAGAACGGAATATATATGCGTAAGAACGGAATATATATGCATAAGAATGGAGTATATATGCGTAGGAACGATATATTTATGCGTAAGAACTGAATATATATGTGTAAGGACGGAATATATATGCGTAAGAATGGAATATATATGTGTAAGAACTGAATATATATGTGTAAGAACGGAATATATATCTGTAAGAACTGAATATATATGTGTAAGAACTGAATATTTATGTGTTAGAACTGAATATATATGTGTAAGAACTGAATATATATGAGTAAGAATGGAATATATATGCGTAAGAACGGAATATATATGCGTAAGAACGGAATATATATGCGTAAGAACGGAATATATATGTGTAAGAACTGAATATATATGTGTAAGGACGGAATATATATGCGTTAGAATGGAATATATATGTGTAAGAACTGAATATATATGTGTAAGAACGGAATATATATCTGTAAGAACTGAATATATATGTGTAAGAACTGAATATATATGTGTTAGAACTGAATATATATGTGTAAGATCTGAATATATATGCGTGAGATCGGAATATATATGCGTAAGAACGGAATATATATGCGTAAGAACGGAATATATATGTGTAAGAACTGAATATATATGCGTAAGAACAATATTTATGCGTAAGAACTGAATATATGCGTAAGAACTGAATATATATGTGTAAGAACTGAATATATATGCATAAGAACGGAATATATATGTGTTATAACTGAATATATATGTGTAAGAACTGAATATATATGCGTAAGAATGGAATATATATGCGTAAGATCGGAATATATATGCGTAAGAATGGAATATATATGCGTAAGAACGGAATATATATGCGTAAGAACGGAATATATATGCGTAAGAACGGAATTTATATGCGTAAGAACTGCATATATATGTGTAAGAACGGAATATATATGCGTAAGAACTGAATATATATGTGTAAGAACGGAATATATATGTGTAAGAACTGAATATATATGCGTAAGAACGGAATATATATGTGTAAGAACTGAATATATATGTGTACGAACAGAATATATATGCGTAAGAACGGAATATATATGTGTAAGAACTGAATATATATGTGTAAGAACGGAATATATATGCGTAAGAACTGAATATATATGTGTAAGAACTGAATATATATGTGTAAGAACTGAATATATATGCGTAAGAACGGAATATATATGAGTAAGAACTGAATATATATGTGTAAGAACTGAATATATATGCGTAAGAACCGAATATATATGCGTAAGAACGGAATATATATGCGTTAGAACGGAATATATATGCGTAAGAACCGAATATATATGCGTAAGAACGGAATATATATGCGTAAGAACGAAATATATATGTGTAAGAACTGAATATATATGTGTAAGGACGGAATATATATGCGTAAGAATGGAATATATATGTGTAAGAACTGAATATATATGTGTAAGAACGGAATATATATCTGTAAGAACTGAATATATATGTGTTAGAACTGAATATATATGCGTAAGAATGGAATATATATGCGTACGAACGGAATATATATGCGTAAGAATGGATTATATATGCGTAAGAACGGAATATATATGCGTAAGAACGGAATATATATGCGTAAGAACGGAATATATATGCGTAAGAACTGAATATATATGTGTAAGAACTGAATAGATATGCGTAAGAATGGAATATATATGTGTAAGAACTGAATATATATGTGTAAGAACGGAATATATATCTGTAAGAACTGAATATATATGTGTAAGATCTGAATATATATGTGTTAGAACTGAATATATATGTGTAAGAACTGAATATATATGTGTAAGAACTGAATATATATGCGTAAGAACTGAATATATATGTGTAAGGACGGAATATATATGCGTAAGAATGGAATATATATGTGTAAGAACTGAATATATATGTGTAAGAACGGAATATATATCTGTAAGAACTGAATATATATGTGTAAGAATTGAATATATATGTGTTAGAACTGAATATATATGTGTAAGAACTAAATAAATATGTGTAAGAAGTGAATATATATGCGTAAGAACGGAATATATATGCGTAAGAACGGAATATATATGCGTAAGAACGGAATATATATGCGTAAGAACTGAATATATATGTGTAAGGACGGATATATATGCGTAAGAATGGAATATATATGTGTAAGAACTGAATATATATGTGTAAGAACGGAATATATATCTGTAAGAAATGAATATATATGTGTAAGAACTGAATATTTATGTGTTAGAACTGAATATATATGTGTAAGAACTGAATATATATGCGTAAGAATGGAATATATATGCGTAAGAACGGAATATATATGCGTAAGAACGGAATATATATGCGTAAGAACGGAATATATATGTGTAAGAACTGAATATATATGTGTAAGGACGGAATATATATGCGTAAGAATGGAATATATATGTGTAAGTACTGAATATATATGTGTAAGAACGGAATATATATCTGTAAGAACTGAATATATATGTGTAAGAACTGAATATATATGTGTTAGATTGAATATATATGTGTAAGAACTGAATATATATGCGTGAGATCGAAATATATATGCGTAAGAACGGAATATATATGCGTAAGAACGGAATATATATGTGTAAGAACTGAATATATATATGCGTAAGAACTGAATATTTATGCGTAAGAACTGAATATATGCGTAAGAACTGAATATATATGTGTAAGAACTGAATATATATGCGTAAGAACTGAATATATATGTGTAAGAACTGAATATATATGTTTCAGAACTGAATATATATGTGTAAGAACTGAATATATATGCGTAAGAACGGAGTATATATGTGTAAGAACTGAATATATATGCGTAAGAACGGAATATATATGTGTAAGAAACTGAATATATATGTGTACGAACTGAATATATTTGCGTAAGAACGGAATATATATGCGTAAGAACGGAATATATATGCATAAGAATGGAGTATATATGCGTAGGAACGATATATTTATGCGTAAGAACTGAATATATATGTGTAAGGACGGAATATATATGCGTAAGAATGGAATATATATGTGTAAGAACTGAATATATATGTGTAAGAACGGAATATATATCTGTAAGAACTGAATATATATGTGTAAGAACTGAATATTTATGTGTTAGAACTGAATATATATGTGTAAGAACTGAATATATATGAGTAAGAATGGAATATATATGCGTAAGAACGGAATATATATGCGTAAGAACGGAATATATATGCGTAAGAACGGAATATATATGTGTAAGAACTGAATATATATGTGTAAGGACGGAATATATATGCGTTAGAATGGAATATATATGTGTAAGAACTGAATATATATGTGTAAGAACGGAATATATATCTGTAAGAACTGAATATATATGTGTAAGAACTGAATATATATGTGTTAGAACTGAATATATATGTGTAAGATCTGAATATATATGCGTGAGATCGGAATATATATGCGTAAGAACGGAATATATATGCGTAAGAACGGAATATATATGTGTAAGAACTGAATATATATGCGTAAGAACAATATTTATGCGTAAGAACTGAATATATGCGTAAGAACTGAATATATATGTGTAAGAACTGAATATATATGCATAAGAACGGAATATATATGTGTTATAACTGAATATATATGTGTAAGAACTGAATATATATGCGTAAGAATGGAATATATATGCGTAAGATCGGAATATATATGCGTAAGAATGGAATATATATGCGTAAGAACGGAATATATATGCGTAAGAACGGAATTTATATGCGTAAGAACTGCATATATATGTGTAAGAACGGAATATATATGCGTAAGAACTGAATATATATGTGTAAGAACGGAATATATATGTGTAAGAACTGAATATATATGCGTAAGAACGGAATATATATGTGTAAGAACTGAATATATATGTGTACGAACAGAATATATATGCGTAAGAACGGAATATATATGTGTAAGAACTGAATATATATGTGTAAGAACGGAATATATATGCGTAAGAACTGAATATATATGTGTAAGAACTGAATATATATGTGTAAGAACTGAATATATATGCGTAAGAACGGAATATATATGCGTAAGAACTGAATATATATGTGTAAGAACTGAATATATATGCGTAAGAACCGAATATATATGAGTAAGAACGGAATATATATGCGTTAGAACGGAATATATATGCGTAAGAAAGGAATATATATGTGTATGAACTGAATATATATGTGTAAGGACGGAATTCATATGCGTAAGAATGGAATATATATGTGTAAGAACTGAATATATATGTGTAAGAACGGAATATATATCTGTAAGAACTGAATATATATGTGTTAGAACTGAATATATATGCGTAAGAATGGAATATATATGCGTAAGAACGGAATATAGATGCTTAAGAATGGATTATATATGCGTAAAAACGGAATATATATGCGTAAGAACGGAATATATATGCGTAAGAACGGAATATATATGCGTAAGAACTGAAAATATATGTGTAAGAACTGAATATATATGTGGAAGAACTGAATAGATATGCGTAAGAATGGAATATATATGCGTAAGAATGAAATATATATGTGTAAGAAATAAATATATATGTGTGAGAACTGAATATATATGTGTAAGAACTGAATATATATGTGTAAGAACTGAATATATATGTGTAAGAACCGAATATATATGTGTAAGAACTGAATATATATGTGTAAGAACTGAATATATATGCGTAAGATCGTAATATATATGCGTATGAACTGAATATATATGCGTAAGAACGGAATATATATGTGTAAGAACTGAATATATATGTGTAAGAACGGAATATATATGCGTAAGAATGAAATATATATGTGTAAGAACTGAATATATATGTGTAAGAACGGAATATATATGTGTAAGAACTGAATATATATGTGTAAGAACTCAATATATATGTGTAAGAACTGAATATATATTTGTAAGAACTGAATATATATGCGTAAGATCGGAATATATATGCGTAAGAACAGACTATATATGCGTAAGAACGGAATATATATGCGTAAGAACGGAATATATATGTGTAAGAACAGAATATATGCGTAAGAACTGAATATATGCGTAAGAACTGAATATATATGCGTAAGAACGGAATATATATGTGTAAGAACTGAATATATATGCGTAAGAACGGAATATATATGCGTAAGAATTGAATATATATGTGTAAGAACTGAATATATATGTGTAAGAACTGAATATACATGTGTAAGAACTGAATATATATGCGTAAGATCGGAATATATATGCGTAAGAACGGAATATATATGCGTAAGAACGGAATATATATGCGTAAGAACGGAATATATATTTGTAAGAACTCAATATATATGTGTAAGAACTGAATATATATGTGTAAGAACTGCATATATATGTGTAAGAACTGAATATATATGTGTAAGAACGGAATATATATGCGTAAGAACGGAATATATATGCGTAAGAACGGAATATATATGCGTAAGAACAGAATATATATGCGTAATAACGGAATATATATGTATTAGAACAGAATATATATGTGTAAGAACGGAATATATATGCGTAAGAATGAAATATATATGTGTAAGAAATAAATATATATGTTTGAGAACTGAATATATATGTGTAAGAACTGAATATATATGTGTAAATACTGAATATATATGCGTAAGAACGGAATATATATGTGTAAGAACTGAATATATATGTGTAAGAACTGAATATATATGTGTAAGAACCGAATATATATGTGTAAGAACTGAATATATATGTGTAAGAACTGAATATATATGCGTAAGATCGTAATATATATGCGTATGAACTGAATATATATGCGTAAGAACGGAATATATATGTGTAAGAACTGAATATATATGTGTAAGAACGGAATATATATGCGTAAGAATGAAATATATATGTGTAAGAACTGAATATATATGTGTAAGAACGGAATATATATGTGTAAGAACGGAATATATATGTGTAAGAACTCAATATATATGTGTAAGAAATGAATATATATTTGTAAGAACTGAATATATATGCGTAAGATCGGAATATATATGCGTAAGAACAGACTATATATGCGTAAGAACGGAATATATATGCGTAAGAACGGAATATATATGTGTAAGAACCGAATATATATGTGTTAGAACTGAATATATATGTGTAAGAACTGAATATATATGCGTAAGATCGTAATATATATGCGTATGAACTGCATATATATGCGTAAGAACGGAATATATATGTGTAAGAACTGAATATATATGTGTAAGAACGGAATATATATGCGTAAGAATGAAATATATATGTGTAAGAACTGAATATATATGTGTAAGAACGGAATATATATGTGTAAGAACTGAATATATATGTGTAAGAACTCAATATATATGTGTAAGAACTGAATATATATTTGTAAGAACTGAAAATATATGCGTAAGATCGGAATATATATGCGTAAGAACAGACTATATATGCGTAAGAACGGAATATATATGAGTAAGAACGGAATATATATGTGTAAGAACTGAATATATGCGTAAGAACTGAATATATGCGTAAGAACTGAATATATATGCGTAAGAACGAAATATATATGCGTAAGGACGGAATATATATGCGTAAGAACGGAATATATATGTGTAAGATCTGAATATATATGTGTAAGAACTGAATTTATATGCGTAAGAACGGAATATATATGTGTAAGAACTGAATATATATGTGTAAGAACTGAATATATATGTGTAAAAACTGAATATATATGTGTAAGAACTGAATATATATGTGTAAGAACTGAATATATATGTCTAAGAACTGAATATATATGTGTAAGAACTGAATATATATGTGTAAGAACTGAATATATATGTGTAAAAACTGAATATATATTTGTAAGAACTGAATATATATGCGTAAGATCGGAATATATATGCGTTAGAACTGAATATATATGCGTAAGAACGGAATATATATCCGTAGGAATGGAATATATATGTGTAGAAATGAATATATATGCGTAAGAACTGAATATATATGCGTAAGAACTGAATATATATGCGTAAGAACTGAATATATATGTGTAAGAACTGAATATATATGTGTAAGAACTGAATATATATGTGTAAGAATGGAAAATATATGTGTAAGAACTGAATATATATGTGTAAGAACGGAATATATATCTGTAAGAACTGAATATATATGTGTAAGGACGGAATATATATGTGTAAGAACTGAATATATATGTGTAAGAACGGAATATATATCTGTAAGAACTGAATATATATGTGTAAGAACTGAATATATATGTGTTAGAACTGAATATATATGTGTAAGAACTGAATATATATGTGTAAGAACTGAATATATATGCGTAAGAATGGAATATATATGCGTAAGAACGGAATATATATGCATAAGAACGGAATATATATGCGTAAGAACGGAATATATATGTGTAAGAACTGAATATATATGTGTAAGGACGGAATATATATGCGTAAGAATGGAATATATATGTGTAAGAACTGAATATATATGTGTAAGAACGGAATATATATCTGTAAGAACTGAATATATATGTGTAAGAACTGAATATATATGTGTTAGAACTGAATATATATGTGTAAGAACTGAATATATATGCGTAAGAATGGAATATATATGCGTAAGAACGGAATATATATGCGTAAGAACAGACTATATATGCGTAAGAACGGAATATATATGCGTAAGAAGGGAATATATATGCGTAAGAACGGAATATATATGCGTAAGAACGGAATATATATGTGTAAGAACTGAATATATATGTGTAAGAACTGAATATATATGTGTAAGAACCGAATATATATATGCGTATGAACTGAATATATATGAGTAAGAACGGAATATATATGTGTAAGAACTGAATATATATGTGTAAGAACGGAATATATATGTGTAAGAATGAAATATATATGTGTAAGAACTGAATATATATGTGTAAGAACGGAATATATATGTGTAAGAACTGAATATATATGTGTAAGAACTCAATATATATGTGTAAGAACTGAATATATATTTGTAAGAACTGAATATATATGCGTAAGATCGGAATATATATGCGTAAGAACAGACTATATATGCGTAAGAACGGAATATATATGCGTAAGAACGGAATATATATGTGTAAGAATCGAATATATATGTGTTAGAACTGAATATATATGTGTAAGAACTGAATATATATGCGTAAGATCGTAATATATATGCGTATGAACTGAATATATATGCGTAAGAACGGAATATATATGTGTAAGAACTGAATATATATGTGTAAGAACGGAATATATATGCGTAAGAATGAAATATATATGTGTAAGAACTGAATATATATGTGTAAGAACGGAATATATATTTGTAAGAACTGAATATATATGTGTAAGAACTCAATATATATGTGTAAGAACTGAATATATATTTGTAAGAACTGAATATATATGCGTAAGATCGGAATATATATGCGTAAGAACAGACTATATATGCGTAAGAACGGAATATATATGCGTAAGAACGGAATATATATGTGTAAGAACTGAATATATGCGTAAGAACTGAATATATGCGTAAGAACTGAATATATATGCGTAAGAACGAAATATATATGCGTAAGGACGGAATATATATGCGTAAGACGGAATATATATGTGTAAGATCTGAATATATATGTGTAAGAACTGAATTTATATGCGTAAGAACGGAATATAGATGTGTAAGAACTGAATATATATGTGTAAGAACTGAATATATATGTGTAAAAACTGAATATATATGTGTAAGAACTGAATATATATGTGTAAGAACTGAATATATATGTGTAAGAAATGAATATATATGTGTAAGAACTGAATATATATGTGTTAAGAACTGAATATATATGTGTAAAAACTGAATATATATTTGTAAGAACTGAATTATATGCGTAAGATCGGAATATATATGCGTAAGAACTGAATATATATGCGTAAGAACGGAATATATATCGTAAGAATGGAATATATATGTGTAAGAACTGAATATATATGCGTAAGAATTGAATATATATGCGTAAGAACTGAATATATATGCGTAAGAACTGAATATATATGTGTAAGAACTGAATATATATGTGTAAGAACTGAATATATATGTGTAAGAATGGAAAATATATGTGTAAGAACTGAATATATATGTGTAAGAACGGAATATATATCTGTAAGAACTGAATATATATGTGTAAGGACGGAATATATATGTGTAAGAACTGAATATATATGTGTAAGAACGGAATATATATCTGTAAGAACTGAATATATATGTGTAAGAACTGAATATATATGTGTTAGAACTGAATATATATGTGTAAGAACTGAATATATATGTGTAAGAACTGAATATATATGCGTAAGAATGGAATATATATGCGTAAGAACGGAATATATATGCATAAGAACGGAATATATATGCGTAAGAACGGAATATATATGTGTAAGAACTGAATATATATGTGTAAGGACGGAATATATATGCGTAAGAATGGAATATATATGTGTAAGAACTGAATATATATGTGTATAGAACGGAATATATATCTGTAAGACTGAATATATATGTGTAAGAACTGAATATATATGTGTTAGAACTGAATATATGTGTGTAAGAACTGAATATATATGCGTAAGAATGGAATATATATGCGTAAGAACGGAATATATATGCGTAAGAACAGACTATATATGCGTAAGAACGGAATATATATGCGTAAGAAGGGAATATATATGCGTAAGAACGGAATATATATGCGTAAGAATCTGAATATGTATGTGTAAGAACTGAATATGCATGTGTAAGAACTGAATATATATGCGTAAGATCGGAATATATATGCGTAAGAACGGAATATATATGCGTAAGAACGGAATATATATACGTAAAAACGGAATATATATTGTAAGAACTCAATATATATGTGTAAGAACTGAATATATATGTGTAAGAACTGAATATATATGTGTAAGAACTGAATATATATGCGTAAGAACGGAATATATATGCGTAAGAACGGAATATATATGCGTAAGAACGGAATATATATGCGTAAGAACAGAATATATTATGCGTAAGAACGGAATATATATGTATTAGAACAGAATATATATGTGTAATACGGAATATATATGCGTAAGAATGAAAATATATATGTGTAAGAAATAAATATATATGTGTGAGAACTGAATATATATGTGTAAGAACTGAATATATATGTGTAAATACTGAATATATATGCGTAAGAACGGAATATATATGTGTAAGAACTGAATATATATGTGTAAGAACTGAATATATATGTGTAAGAACTGAATATATATGTGTAAGAACCGAATATATAGTGTAAGAACTGAATATATATGTGTAAGAACTGGAATATATATGCGTAAGATCGTAATATATATGCGTATGAACTGAATATATATGCGTAAGAAACGGAATATATATGTGTAAGAACTGAATATATTGTGTAAGAACGGAATATATATGCGTAAGAATGAAATATATATTGTGTAAGAACTGAATATATATGTGTAAGAACGGAATATATATTGTGTAAGAACTGAAATATATGTGTAAGAACTCAATATATATGTGTAAGACTGAATATATATTGTAAGAACTGAATATATATGCGTAAGATCGGAATATATATGCGTAAGAACAGACGATATATGCGTAAGAACGGAATATATATGCGTAAGAACGGAATATATATGTGTAAGAACTGAATATATGCGTAAGAACTGAATATATGCGTAAGAACTGAATATATATGCGTAAGAACGGAATATATATGCGTAAGGACGGAATATATATGCGTAAGACGGAATATATATGTGTAAGATCTGAATATATATGTGTAAGAACTGAATTTATATGCGTAAGAACGGAATATATATGTGTAAGAACTGAATATATATGTGTAAGAACTGAATATATATGTGTAATAACTAGAATATATATGTGTAAGAAACTGAATATATATGTGTAAGAACTGAATATATATGTGTAAGAACTGAATATATATGTGTAAGAACTGAATATATATGTGTAAGAACTGAATATATATGTGTAAAAACTAGAGTATATATTGTAAGAACTGAATATATATGCGTAAGATCGGAATATATATGCGTAAGAACTGAATATATATGCGTAAGAACGGAATATATATCCGTTTGAATGGAATATATATGTTGTAAGAACTGAATATATATGCGTAAGAACTGAA
>JAWPHD010024167.1:0-19997 GCA_037043455.1 Cyrtodaria siliqua | reverse complement strand
TAAACAAGTAAATATATATAAGTATATATATAACATATAATGATTTATATAGTCTGATTTCTTTCAGGAAATCTAAAACAATACTAAAATCTATATAATCTTTCATAGTTTTAACATTGTAGTACCTTTGACGCATAGGATATATAAAGAACTAAGACACATTCCAACAAGATGTGTTTGACCGTTAACGGTGCAAAGCAGGGTATACATTGTGGTAAATGCTCACGTTGTAATAAATATGAATGAGTATAACGTGTATGCCCTATCCTGCACCGGGTCACTCAAAATATAAAAGGATTATAGATAAAAAGTAAAACTAATGTAAAGTGAATGTGCATGTATATAATTAATGTTTCCAATCACGTTAATATTGATATAGTTGCACCGAAAGCCAGAATAAGGTTCATTTTTAGTACCGATTTCACTTTGCCGGATATTCTCAGAAAGTTGCTATGGAAGTTAAATCGTTGGATTAACAATAATGCAACTTATCACGTAATTTACGGTGTGGGAGTGGAATAACACATTCTATATTTTCAATATACCACTAGTTATATAAGAATGCAAATGATCCTAGTATGCGCTGTCAAAAACAATCGATAATGACTATGATACAATTCCCACGGTTTATGTCGGTTTCGCGTGTTAAAGCGACAGGTAAAATGCAATAAAAGTCGATATGTGAGTTATGTGATAAATAGAATCTAACATTCGTTCTCATTCATTATTGAACTCGTTAGCAAAAATGATATAATGCTCGGCAAGAGCCTCGCATTATATCGTTTTGCCAACTCGTTTAATAAATTTAATAATGAATGAGTACTCATGTTAGATCCCTATTAATAATATGAGTGGTAGTTTATTGAAATCGATAATGTACTTTTGAAGTTATGATTAGTTAAAAATAGCCATTTCTCCATACTGAGGCGATGACGTGACCGAAACAGTACACACCAACGCGCATCTACGCTGCCCGTGTGCAATGTTTTTAGTATCACTCTGCATTTACTATATATCACCCTATATGTCAGATAGTAAGAAATTACACGTTGTTGTCTATGGGAATTTAGCATGGGCGTTTTATGTGAGGTATAATAATGAGCATCGTCGGATACCCCCGTGTGATTCGTTCCGTTACTCTCCACTATCACATCGTCGGATACCCGAGTGTGATTCGTTCCGTTATTCTCCACTATCACATCGTCGGATATACCCGTGTGATTCGTTCCGATACTCTCCACTATCACATCGTCGGATACCCCCGTGTGATTAGTTCCGTTACTCTCCAATATCACATTAAAGAGTAACGGAACGAATCACACGGGGGGGGGGGGGGGGGGTAACTGACGATGAATAATGAGTAATAGTATAGAACTATTTTATTCCTTATATTTCAATGGTTAGAACTATTTATCAGAGGAGTGACTACTGACCCAAGAAGGGTACTATTGCACGAGGCGGTACGCTGTTGTTAAAGTCAACTAATGTGATAGATAGATATTTTATTCAAATATAAGGCATTACGCCCAAGAGTTCACATGCAAATAGTACATACATATA
The DNA here is from genome assembly GCA_037043455.1 of Cyrtodaria siliqua. NCBI lineage: Eukaryota > Metazoa > Mollusca > Bivalvia > Adapedonta > Hiatellidae > Cyrtodaria > Cyrtodaria siliqua. The sequence goes on along the minus strand of JAWPHD010024167.1, from coordinate 18,437 downwards.
AGCATGTATATGAAATACACACAATATTTTCCAGTTAATGACAATTTGTCTAATTTCATTGTGGAGTTTCAAGATCATCTGTATATGTTACTAGTTAAAAAGTATTTGACAGCTATTAAGTATATACGTCTTTAATATATATTTTTAAATTAATATTCCTAAGTACTGATCAGAACATATTTATATATGTGGACAAAAATGGAGAAAAGTGATATTTATTAATAAAACATGTCGTCTCTTCTTTTAAACGTTTTACAAATGAAAATGGACAGTTTCTTTAATAAACTCTTGTTTTCTGTTGTCATAAGTTCAATAAATTTTGGTATGTTTGGCCGTTTCCAAAAATATTTGTTAACATATTCTTTTCTAATATCTTGATATAGTGAACACTCCAATACAAAGTGAAATTCGTCTTCTAGTATATCACATATCTGGCAGTTTCTTTTGGATATTGGTGTTTTATTTGGTCTATGCCATCGACCAGTTTCTATTTCTAACCTGTGACTAGAGACTCTTAGTTTTATAAAAAAAGCTCTAAATTTCTTTATATTTAGTACATCTAGATAACACTTAAACCTGAAATCTGATATTATTCTGTATGTACTAGCTCTATTGGAATCCGATAATTCAGCATTTCAGTTTTGTATAAACATATCTTTAATTCGTTGTTTAAAAATATTAATGAAATACGTTATGTTTCCTACTCCTTGAGAATACCAAACTTCATTAAATCCTGTTCGTTCCAATAACCCTTTAACTTGAGATGCCCAGTTTAATTTGTTTGGGTTTACGATCAGATCATCTAACATAACATTATACATATTTTTTATATATTTGCGATCACTCGTAAAGGGACTCTCCCGAGTTCTCCATATATGAAATTGTTTGAGTTTGGTTTAACACATAAAAGTTGTTTACAAAATTGAAAATGTACTTTCTCTAACTTTTCCGCATTTGAGAATCGCCATATCTCTGCGCCATAATTTAATATTGGCAAAATGAGTTTGTCAAAAATGTCTAAAGTGTGACTGACCGATAAGTCAGTAAATTGATTTATATATGACTTCATTTTGAAGATTGCCTTTAATGCCTGGCTACTTAATGATTCGAACGTTTGATCAAAAGAGCCGCCTGTGGTAAAGACAATTCCCCAAATAGGTTAACTTGTTTACAATTTCAATTACAGTATTATTATATGTGAACAATAGGTTCCTTTTTACCTGACCGCCTTTTTTAAAAAGCATTGACCTTCGTTTTATTTTCATTTACGACCAATTTCCATTTCTGGCAATAACTATACAGTATATCTTACCCATCTTGGAGCCCCTTTTCAGTATCCGAAATTATCACTATGTCATCAGCGTATAATAGTAACAGCAACGTTAACATTCCAGTATCGATACCTTTAAAACCATTCAGTGTAAAATATTCTTCCAAATCATTTACATACATAGAAAATATAAAAGGTGACAAACAATCGCCCTGCGGCGCTCTAAGAAAACAGCTAAAACTGTCACTAAGCTGGTTTTGATACTTTACTCTTGATTTTATGTTCGTATACAATGATTTAATAATATTAAGAATTTTACCTCTCACTCCATATTGCTTAAGTTTAGAGAATATGTTTTGTCTAAACAACAAATCAAAAGCTTTAGTGAAATCTATGAAAGTTACATATAACTTTTTTTTTCCATTCAATATATGATTTATCAAACCATGGAGAACGAATAGGTTATCAATAGTTCCCATATGTTTTCGAAAACCAACCTGTGCTTCAATATAAATATAATAATCCTCAGCCCATGTAGTTAACCTGTTGTTTAAAATTTTGTGAATAATTTACCGAATGTACTCAGTAATGTTATCCCTCTATAGTTTTCTGGTTGGTTTATATCTCCTTTTATGAAAAGTGGTACAATATAGCCTTCCGTCCAGTGAGAAGGGAAATAACCCATATCAAAAAATCTTATTAAAAACGTTTACTAGGTATGAATCTAAATACATGCAACCATATTTGAACATTTCATTTATGACATAATCCGATGCGCCTGAGCGGTTGTTGTTTAACTCTTTACATGCTTTATGAATTTCTGCTTGACTGATTTCAATATTAAGTTCGTCAAACATTATTTGTAGTTCATTGTTTAACATTCTATTATTAAAATATAAAATATCATCATCTGGTTGGAAAAATACAGATTCTGGATCATTTATTGATTTGAAATAATTTGCAAATTGAGAGGTCGTTATATTTGATTTTGGCACTCCAGTGCTCGCCGTTTTCAGGAGTTTCCATTAATCCTTTGCATTTTTATATCTCTGTGACTCTAATTTCTGAGTTTTTTGTTTACTAAAGCTTGTTTTCTTATTTCTAATGACTGTTTTATAATGAGACCTAGACTGAGTCATAGCTTTTCTGTTATCTGTACATTCAGATTTTCTATAATTATTAAAATTCTTATAAAACTGATTTCTACTTTCTTTGCATTCATTATCAATCCATGGCTGATTTTTCATTTTTGGTATATGTGTAACATTATTATTAACATTTTTCCTACAAATTGGGTCACACACCTTTTCTATCATGTTATAAAAACAAGAAAGATTTGATTCAAGCTCGACATGGGTTTCAATATTCCGTAAGTTGTCTGACAAATCTTCTAGTTCTAACTGAAAATCGTTTCAACTCACGGACGTTTTGATAGATAGATAGATAGATCTTTATTTCCAATTTCCAATAGGCTTAAAAGCCCATGAGGATACAAAATTCAATTACAAAGCATGACAACAGTGTAGTTATTACAAACAATACATGTTCAAATATGCAGTTTATCTTAACTGAGCTGATACAATGAGAAGGCGTTTACATAACACTTCCTTGCATAAATAAATTACAATTCATCACAATTTCCTTAGCACATATATTACATACATTATATTCAGAGATAGCTTATTTATGTATAGTGTTTCATTTCGTAACTTAAATGCTTTTAAAACAAAGGTACACAGTTTGCGAATATATATCTTATTTTGTGAGTTTAGTAATTCCAGAAACTTGATCATATTTGGTCTCTTATAAAAATATTTAGGAATATATTGCTTCCTTAACATTATGTATGTTTGGCATTCCAACACAAAATGAAATTCATCTTCAAGTTTATTACAAAATACACATATTCTATCGCTTACAGGAATTCTATTTGGTTTAACCCACCTACCGGCTTCAATTTGCAGTCTATGAGATGACACCCGTAATTTAGTTAGTGCTTGACACATTTTGAAAACATTTATATTATCTAGATATGATTGAAACTGAAACTTTGCAATGTTTATATAAAAAACTGCTCTAGTAGAATTTTCTAATCGACTATGCCAATTCTGAACAAAATTGTCATTTAACCTTTGCTTTAATATTGCAAGAAATTGTTTATCGTTACCAACACTTTGTTGTAACCATGCATCATAAAACCGAAGCGAGGACAATAAGTGTTTCAACTGGAAAACCCAGTTTATTTTTTGAGGATATATTTCACAGTCATTAAGCAGCATGTTATAAAAAAATTTTACATATTTACGATCATGTACTCTCATGATTTTTATCCAATATTTAATTATTATAAAATATCTTCTTGTAATGAATGATGTTCTGCCAAGTTCACCATATATGAAATCATTTTGAGTTCTTAACACCCAAAATGTGTTTACAAAACTGTAAATGCACTCGTTCAATTGATATAGCTTGCATAAATCCCCACACTTCACAACCATAATTTAAAATTGGAGTTATCAATTTATCAAACAGATCTAATTTATGCTTTGGGGATATAAATGTAAATTTGTATAAATATCTATTCATTTTAAAAATGGCTGTTTGCGCTTGACCAGCAAGAGTAGTTTATGCTTCTGCTGAAGACCCTCCAGTAGAAAAGACTAAACCTAAATATGTGAACTTACTAACTATATCTAATTGGGCACCATCATATATAAAAACTAAATTTCGTGGTAGCATTGCGCCATTTCTAAATACCATAACTTTTGTTTTAGTACAATTTACTTTCAATCTCCAGTCTTTACAATAGCTAGATAGTATATTAAGTCCATTTTGTAACTCTGCTGCAGTGTTAGCAAACAAAACTATATCATCTGCATATAACAGCATAAACATCTTAAACATATTAATATCTAAACCTTCAAAGCCACTATGTATGAACGCATCTTCTATATCATTTAAATACATAGAAAACAACAATGGAGATAGGCACTCCCCCTGCCGAACGCCAAGTACACTTTAAAATTCATCGCTCAACCTGTTACAGTATTTAACTTTAGACTTAACACATGAGTACATTTGAGTTTTGTATGACGCGGCGTTTACAAAGAAAGAATGTATACAAGTCACGCACACACAGTATGGTGATTTAATTTATCAACATAAAAGTGAAATGGAGAAAATATAATACATATGAGAGGTGCTGAATGAATACAGATTGTTCAGGGTGTCAGAAAATATCAGAATTGTATTTCCTTAAATGCCATATGACCTCTACTTGTCTTATCAGAGGACCACACATAATAAATGAACCTGACTCCTTATTTGCACGGATATTCATTCTGCACAGTTATATATGCTATCCTAGGAGCCCTTTCCTCGTTTACACACGGGATAATTAAGCATATTACGCATCAAAAAGAGATGGTGTATTCAACTTACACCTGAAAAATACGGTGCTAAGACTATTTGGACTGAAATGACATTCTATCATAGATTGGAACATTTTCAAAATTATAGATTTTTTCTAGAAAAAGCCGGATGTACACCCTTTAAATCGTCGATATATTTTATTTTTTTCAGACCTTTAATTGTTAATGATTACCGTGTTAATGTATTACACGTGTAAATACAAGCTGTGCTGTTATTATTATTTACAGTTAGTTGCAAACTACCTCGATGAACTTCTACTTCGATCAAGCCAAATCTGCGTCGTCTGCGTCTGAGCGTGGTTAATGTTTTACATGTAAGCTTGTATCTCCGAAACTACTTAACATAATGGATTAAACCTTCACACATGTATTTGTCATCTATAGACAACAACATAGAGCTAGGTTCTACAACTCTTGCTTTTATTTTAACAGAATATTATGGCCCATTTTATACTTAGAACATTTGGTTAAAGTTTGGTATGTAGGCTTGTATCTCTGAAACTACTTTTCATAATGGATTGAAACTTCACACATGTATTTGTCATCATAGAGCCAGGTTCTACAACTTTTGCTTTTGTTTTAACAGAATATTATGGCCCATTTTATACTTAGAACATTTGGTTAAAGTTTGGTATGTATGCTTGTATCTCTGAAAATACTTTCCATAATGGCTTAAAACACTGTTGGCGTAGGATCTTTTCAGATAAGGGTTGGGTGGGTGTTAATGATCTCGGTAGAATTTTTCAAAAAAATTGACTATGATTTTCTTCGTATTCTTGCTGTAAAACATGCCATTTAGTGCATTGTTTTGAATTTATCGTGCAATTAAATTCCACAGCATTAAAACACGGCGACCTTATCTTGTTCGGATATATGCGTTTTATATGGATTTTCTTTTTTTCAGTCCACTCGAGCATCATCTGAATTGCATATAAAACGCACGATTTCATTGGTTAAATTAAGTTGATCGTCTCATAAATATTGATAAATCAAATAAATAGTACAATGTTAACACGCAAGGCATGTGACATCACAAACACAAACTGGTTGATAACAGGGCTACTGGCTTGGAAAGGACAGTGCCAAACAGGCCACTCGTGGTTCGAACCAGGTTATATGGTGCACCAAATCTCACTCTTACCCTACTACTGTCATCCCAATAAAACGGGACAGTGTAAATAAAGAAATCCCTTCCAGGCTATATTCTCTAACAAAAAATGCAGCATTAATAGGCAATATAACTTTAATACATACATGATCAAGTATATTTGAATATAAACATAGAAAAAGTGTGTGTACATAATATACGCATACAAACATTTAAAAACTGTTACATTAAGAGACGGTTTACCATTCGCCCAAACCCTGGGGAGAAGAAAATCCCCCGTGCGTAGTGTTCTAACTGGGCATGTTGCTACCACGAGGCAATCTTCTTTGATCAGACACTCGTACCCTCCTATACAAATTAGACCTCATGCTGAGCACAGAAAAGGGGAAATATCTGGTATTCTGGGCATATCTTTAGGACTGCTTTATTTTACGTTGCATTACATTTACGGACAGGATCTAGCAATTTATTACTATCTTAATTACTATATGGATAAATGATTATTAAAAAAACAATAGAAGCACTATTAATAAAAAAAATAACATATACTAAAAAGACTAGTCCAATGACAAGCCACTTTTACTTGCCTTACAACAGGGATTACACGTCTCTATATTATATTCAAATGGTGTGGTGACCTATTTCTGCCACGAGATAGCTAGATAATTTATCGTGTATTTTCACGATAATGTTACTTGTTATGCCCCCGAAAAGGTTTCGGGGGCATATAGTAATCGCACTGTCTGTCTGTCTGTCTGTCTGTCTGTCAGGATTATTCCGTCCGTCATTCCGCAGTTCGTGTCCGGACTGTACCTTTAAAACCCCTGCATGGATTTTTGATTAACTTGGCACAAGTGATCACCATAACAAGACAATTTGTCGCGTGCAAAACCCAGGTCCGTACCTCAAAGGTCAAGGTCACACTTGAAGTTCAAAAACAGGTACGCCATTTATTTCGTGTCTGGACTGTAACGTCACAACCCCTGCAGGGATTTATAAATAAATGATCACCATAACAAGACGATGTGTCGCGCGCAAAATCCATGTCCGTACCGTCAAGGTCACACTTGCAGTTCATAGGTAAACAACAGGTACGCATTTTCGTGTCCGGACCGTAACGTCACATCACAACCCCTGCAGGGATTTTTAAATAACTTGGCACAAGTGATCACCATAACAAGACGATGTGTCGCGCGCAAAATCCAGGTCCGTACCGTCAAGGTCAAACTTGCAGTTCATAGGTAAACAACAGGTACGCATTTTCGTGTCCGGACCGTAAAGTCACAACCCCGGCAGGGATTTTTAAATAACTTGGCACTAGTGATCACCATAACAAGACGATGTGTTAAGCGCAAAACCCAGGTATTCAAGGTCAATGTCACATTTGGAGGTCAAAAGTCAAATTGTGTCCGATCAATAACTCTGGCATTCATGGACGGATTTTCAAATAACTTGGCACATGTGTCGCGCACAAAATCCAGGTCTGTTGCCCCAATGTCAAGGTCACACTTAGAGGTCAAATTTTGTTTTCGTAGTAATGTTGACTAATTCTCATCTTTTGTTTACTTAATAATTCTGACTAGCTATCGCGAAAATTCACGTATCGTGGCAGATACGGCAGTTAAATAACCTGGTCTGGGATAAAAGCCGTACCGTAGGGTATATCGCTATCAAAACCAAATTGATTACCATTTATATATGGGCCTACTTTTCATACAATATAAAAATATCAAGATGATCAAATAGCATTCCATAACATTATAAACAAATTACACCACCATGAGTCGATCGATGGTTCACGACAAGAACCAGGGCCCTGTTTTATTAAACATCTTACGATAAGTCTTACATTTTAAAACCGTTCGCTTTTTTCACCTAAACGTTCAATGCAGACAATTATGTGTGCACATAGTGCAGAAATATCACATTTATAAGAAAATGACATGAAATCAGGTTGAAAAGTGTAATTCATAGTGAAGCATTTAAAAAATTGATTTACGATCAAAATGGTCGTAAGTTGTTTCATAAAACGGGTCCCAGGTCCCTACATTCATTGTCAAGGTCACACATGTACTTTGAAGGTTATTGCTATAACTTAGTGTCCGGGCTATATATTCTTTGTCTATCATTGGATTGGAATACTTTTATACACATATGTTCAACTCAATGAGAAGATGTGTTCTGACAAAGGCAAAATGCTTACCATCAAGGTCAATGTCAAGGTCACATTTACACGTCGAAGGTTATTGCTATAATTTGGTGTAGGGCTATAGATTCTTAATCTATCATAGGATTCTACAAATATGTTTGCACCATGAGATAATTTGTCGCAACCGAAAACGAAAAGATACATACCCTCAAGTTCAAGGTCACACATACATTTTGAAAGCTTTTGCTATAATTAGCTTTAACCTTCAGGCCCAAACCGGTAGGGAACATTGCCTTGTTACTGTTGGTTTAATCATATGCTAATGAGTTTGTTGTAATACATTAAGTCTATTTGTAATGCTTAATTTGTAATTTATTTTACGTCTACACTACTCAACTTTTATAATCGGTCACTTTTCAAATTATTTTTTAATAATTCATATTTTCATTTGAAATTTTAACTAGCGTCGTTTAACAAATATCACTAGCGATTTATAAAACTTAATAAGCCTTGATTGGACTAAAACCTTGTTGATAAAATTAATAAAATATTGGTATGTGTTTCTGTCATTTCAAGTTTTTAGTATTCATGTTATTTCCAAAAACATGGGTGACCGATTATAAAATGTTGAGTAGTGTATGTATATGCTAAAAGTAAATGGAATGATGAATGATGAACATTATGTACGTTGCTGGACGGTACGGGAAATATTTTGTCATGTTTACACCATAGAAACATTGTTTATATATATTATAACATCATATATTTATTTTTAGATTTAATATAATTACATCTGTTTATCATAAATTATATAAACAATATTATACATATCATTGATCATTTGCATAGACACTATTAGCCATTATAATCGCCAGAGCCTCTGCCATTTCCGATAGTTTTCGTTATAGGACGGACTGTACGGCTTTTACCCCAACCGGATACGGGTATCAAACTATTCGTGATAAGAAACTATCATGGTGGCAGAAGTGGGCATTATCGTTGCATTTAAAGTCATAAGTTAATGACATTAAGATAATTTTATCTAAAACGATTTTCATGAAAATTCATTATTATCTCGAAAAATTCATGCTACTTTCCCGAAATAATCGAGATAATTATCTAGTTATCTAGTGGCAGAAATATGCCACCATAAAATGGTGCAGTTTTATTTGTATTTATTGTGTTTTTGTGTGGAGATTTTACCGTTAATACAAAGAACGTAGGTATACAAGTGAACAGTACATGTACCATTTACAGGACACAGCCAACAACTCGTACACAACAACAACAGCACAAACACACAATACCAACAACAACAGCACAAACACACAATACCAACAACAACAGCACAAACACACAATACCAACAACAACAGCACAAACACACAATACCAACTACAACAGCAACAACATACAATACCAACTACAACAGCAACAACAATACCAACAACAACAGCAACAACAATACCAACAACAACAGCAACAACAATACCAACATCCAACGCAGCATATTTTATCATCCCGGCCACGAAGACTCAGACGCTTCTGATTTTCAGGGAAACGTTCTAACTTCTGATTAGCAGGGAAGCGCCATAACCACTGATTTACAGGGAAGCACTCTAACTTCTATTCCGTGGGAGGCTTACATGTCTAACTTCCGATTTGCAGGGAGGTGAGGGTTAAAGGTCTAACTTCTGATTTGCAGGGAGGCGTTACATGTATAATTTCTGATATGCCGGGGAGCGCTCTAAATTCTGCGCTGCTGAGTCTGAATTTAAAATATAACGATTAACTTTGTAATTGTGTATATAACGGCATTTTGGGTTTTCGTCAACATTATTTCGGCTTGCATTATTGATAATCATGACATAAATGCATACAAATGCATTACATAGGTCGAATTGTTTTAGTTTATATGAAATCCTCTCCCGTTCAAATGACTTTTTTATTTCAGTATAATAAGACACATCTCACAATGTCCTTGGTGAAGCTGCCGTACATAACTGTAAAGAAACAAAGGTAGGTTAATATATTTAAAACAGCATTATACAGTATTCTAACACGACCTCCACCGTCTTTCATATACACAAAGACGAGAGACAGCTGGATGTTATTCTACGATAAAATACAGCTGTTCCATTATTTCTCCGCGTATATTTCATCCGTTGGAAGCGCCACGTTACATGACGTCATTTGGTAAATATACGTCATGAAGACAAACTCAACAGTAATTTTAATGACATGTTAATTACAACAAGCTTGCAATGCTCCCAAACCATGCACACTCCCGATATAAACCCATCATATGCATCAGTACATATATCATTAATAAGCATCTTGAACAAGGTGAGAACGTTTGAGCCAAAGTTCCAAATACTGAGTCTTACCTTGAATTGGAAGGTTGAGCCTGAGTCTGAGTTTAAAATGTTATTGATAAATTTTAGTCTCTATGACAGTGAACTAAAAGACGCATTCAAAACAAACCCAAGTTAGAAGGGAACACCACGGACGTAAACTAGTTGACAACAGAGATATCGCCTCGGAACAGTCAGTGGCAAAATGTCAGCTAGGGTTTTAAACCAGGTTCGAGGATACACAAAGCCTCACTCGTATACTCTTGTTATCCCATTTAAGCGTGACAGTGTAAATAATCAAAGGCTCGCCAGACACGATCTATACCATCTGGGACGAAAATGACATATACAGCCCTGATACCATATAATGAACTAGGAAGAATTTATAGGCAATATAGAGAATATTATGTCGGTGCCTTTTACTATCAAGTTTATTAGGAGAGGCTTAGAAAACGCAGAATGGCGAGGCTCAGACGAACCATTCTTCGTTTTCGTGCCGAGCCTAATAAACTTGATAGTAAAAGGCACTGGCATAATATTCTATTTATCATGTAGATTATTCTTTTTTTTTCTTATGAATTACTATTATTACCTATTTCTCAGAATGTTACGCTTATCGAATACGCCGCCATTTTTATTGCTTTTTTGTTTGTTTTATGACGTCAGGCAACGTTACGTGCATGACGTCAGATAACGTTACGTACAATAAACGCCGAGGGATTCCGCACTGATTTGCTTTATTGGTCAGTGCCTAATAAAGCAAAATGTATTAGGTCACCCCTTTATTAGGCAGAAAAGTGCATATCTGCATGATAAATACGTATAACGCAAAGATGATCATGTAATATATGAATATCAAAAACAACAGAAAGGCACATTTTACAGAAAGTACTCAATAACTTGACAGAAGTAAGATCAACAACAGCATAAACCGTTAAGGGACGACAAAGCGACTGAAGACAAATATTAAAAGAAATATAAAAAGATCGAACAGGGAAAGTAGCATTCAAGGAGGACAGTCAACCACAAAACACAGAAACAAACACGCAAACAGACAAACAAGAAGGCAAAAGCAATAATAAAAGCAAACGACATCACAAACACAAAAAGGGTTGACAATAGGGCTACCGCCTTGGAACGGTCAGTGGCAAAGTAGGCCACTGGGGGTTAAACTTTACCTTTCCGAATTTAAGTAGATACCATAGGGTCCACAATCTCTCTGGTCATCGCACAATGCAAGAGGAAGTCATATTGGAAAATTGTACTTGCAGTGCGGTGTAAAATGATAGAGCAATAACCTCTTTTGATAACAATGTTTTACGCAAGCGTAAAATTGCTGCCGAGAGACAAGACGTTAACATATTAATATATCAAGTCACGGGTGTTAAAACAATATTGAAAAAAATAAATGTTGTCAAGAAGACGCCACGACAGTTTTCTTACATTCTTCCCGATTTTTATCATCAGTTCTTCCTACCAAGCATTTTGAATCAATGTGGACGACATCGCTTCCTTCTGTTCAAATACCTTGACATGCCTTTCATATTGATTACAATTCACCCTTGTAACACGAAGTGATAGAAGTGCACATCATCACAGAAATACAATTGTTCACATGTAAGGGATACGTTTGTGTTAGCGTGTGCATTACAACACATATAAACTGTTCAATGTTACCATGTGTAATTAGAAGATTGCGTTATCAAAGTGAAAAATGTCAAGGAACTGTTGCTGCCTTACCATTAGCAATAATGAATACCAAATAATGAAAAATTTAACTTTTAAGGAAAACAGCAGGCTTGAACCCTACCTTCCTCGGCGCTAACACGACGCCTCAATCAACTGCGCTATAGAGACTTGTGAATATTTTGTCGCTAATATACATATCATAATCAAGGTTACATGCTACATTTCAGTAGACTGGTTTACGAAAACGTCATTTCAGCAAGTGAAATGGTAACCTTTCAACATTACAAAATATGTGTTTATACCATTCAAGTTTCTCAGACGAGTTCTCTAAGAATTCAAGTAGCAAAGCATGCTTATCGCCACTTATATGAGTCACAGTCTGTTAACCATAGACAGATATAAAACCCATATAAGGGTCGGCGGCTGAATAAAGATCATGACCAACAAGGACCTTACAAAATTGCTAAATATAATATATATGTCATGCAGATATGCACTTTTCTGCCTTAAAGGGGTGACCTCAGAAATTTGCTTTATTAGGCATTGACCAATAAAGCAAATTAATGCGGAATCCTTCGGCGTTTATTGTACGTAACGCTATCTGACATCAAAAACGTAACATTCTGCGAAATAGATAATAATAGTAATTCATACAGAAAATATGGTTAATCTACATGATAAAAAGAATATTATGTCAGTGCCTTTTACTATCAAGTTTTTTAGGCTAGGCACGAAAATCAAGAATGGCTCGGTAGAGCCTCGCCATTCTTGGTTTTCTATTCCTCGCATAATAAACTTGGTAGTATAAGGCACTGACGTAACATTCTCTATATCTATTGTTTAACATTTTATTTCAAATATCAAGTGTACATATATTTCAGACATACAATTCAGATGTGATTGTTACGACCTTATACAATACATGTGTTAAGGGGAGAACCGTAACTGATGTTGATAGAACTTGTGGTCCGACCCGATTGTTCTTATGTTTAGATCAATACAGGTGTTATTTTTAACAGTTCCTCTCTGCTCAATTGGGAATTTAATCATACAGGGAATGATATTATACAATGTAACGTACAGCGAATTACTGCTAAATAATCTATAGTTCTAATATGTTTTGTCACAGTATATCCTGAAGTACATTCCATCTGTTTTTAATAGTATTGCCTTTTGCTAAGGGATAAATAGTATTGCCTTTTGCTAAGGAGTACATGTATATTGAGACCGATTCAATATTTCTAAATCGGTTAACTTGTTCTATATAACAGGAATAAATTGACATTTTCTCAGTTTGAAGAATAAATATTATTTTACACATACAATTTGCTTATACACAATCACCACGATACCCTAGGTAAGGACCCTTATATGTTGGCCTTTTGTGTTTCATGTTCACCGTCATAGGCATACCATCTTAGGGATGGCAGAACATTTCGTATTATTGACATTTTAAATATTGAGTTCTGCTCAACCTGGGGCTAGAGGGCGTTAACGGTAGCTTGCATTTCTACTACCGTTCATGAACAGTCTCAATCAAACCGAGACTGCAGTACGATTTATACTCCCCGAGATTTTCGTGGGAGAATATAGTCGCCGCTTTGTCCCTCCGTCCGTCCGTCCGTCCGTCATTCCGTTCGTCACACTACTTTTGTCCGGAGCATATCTTAAAAACTACTGATGGGAATATAATGAAACTTCACGCAATGATAGAGGGCAATGAGGGTGGGTGTCCCCCCTCACCCGAGGACTGAATACTCTCTAATCTAGAGATGAGTACAGAATACACCTTCATTTTAGACCCGAGTACTGAATACCATTTAACATGGATAACCCGAGTACTGAATACTATTTTAACCCGGGCTGTGGGTACTGAATACTCTCTAAATTTGCCCTGAATATTGCGTACAAAAAAGGGGTAGGGACGAAACAGCCCCATGAGAGGAAGTGCAGCGTGAAAGAACCGTAACTATGCCATCATTTAAATTAGAGTTATTGCACTTTGTAATTTTATACTTAGAACTTTTGTTCGGAGCATAACTTCAACATTACTGATGGGACTAAATGAAACTTCACACAATGATAGAGGGCAATTCGAAAATGTGCAGAGTGCAAGAACCATAACTCTGACATCTGTCAGTAAAAAGGCCGCAGGTGATTGTTGAACATTAGGTATACCGCTTGGAACGGTCAGTATCAAAAAGGACGCAGGTGATTTAAACCAGGTTCTAGGGTGCAACAAGGGTACAGTGTAAATTATAAAGCATGTATCCACTAACACACATAGCAGCATGTATAGGAGATATAAGTTTCATTTATATATGAATAGAAAATAATATCCCTAACTTACTTACGTTTATAGATGTTGAGTTGTATATATATAGTTTGTATATTTCATTACAGTATAATGTTGATGGTTCTCCTGGCAGTCAGTACAATTACAATTGTTGTTATGTCTTTAATCCTCAACGGAGTTGTCTTGCCTACACATGTCGTCGGACGCTTTGTAAACAACGAGATACTTGCTCGATTTCTGCCCACCAGATCGGCTACCACACGGGCATCAAATGCAGACAACATCAGTAGTACAACCAGTTATGTGACGAATCTAAGTATTATCAACACAATAAATGCTAGCAGAATAGAAACAGTAGGTGTAATTACACAAACAGTATCAACTACTGTAAGGAGCAATTTAAATGAAACAAATGTCAGCACTACTTTGAAAATTAACACAATCAAGGAAGACACAAACAATGGATGCTCATCGGAGTTCAGAAAAGGGCATTTAATGGAGATTAAGTATGGGGGTGGTCGAACTGGAAATCAGATGTTTGGATTACTTACGCTTTTGGCGACAGCTAAACACTACTGTTATACTCCCATTTTGGCGAATTTTGAAAATAATTTAGGAAATGTAATCGATTTGGATTATTCTCAAAAGGCACCAGGCTCGCGTAATGGCTGGAAAACATTCGGTATACCAAAAAATGCATACTTTTCCGGTATAGAACGTCTTGAAACAAACGTAAACTGGACTTTATCAGGGTATTTCCAAAGCTGGAAATATTTCACACGCCAGGAGAAGTACATACGGTCTGTCATAAAACTGAAGCCGGAGATTTTAAAGGCGTCTACAGAGTTTTTGAATGCCCAAAATATAACACGTGATATTAATGTATTTGTTCATGTGCGACGTGGAGATTTCCTGTCTGGACTCTATCAAGGTTATACAGTCGTTAATAAGACATATCTAGAAGATGCAATGCAATATTTCACTGAAAAATATAAGGGCAATCGGTTGAACTTTATTTACTTGAGCGACGACATTACATGGTGTGAAAAAAACACAAACGGAGAGAATATTTTTTATAGTCCATTTTCATTCGTAAGTTCTGGTGTATACTGTGATTTAGCGTTGATGAGTTTATGCAATCACGGTATCATATCAAGTGGTTCATTTGGATGGATGGGTGGGTGGCTAACTGGTGGAGAAGTCGTTTATTTTAATGGGTTTCCACGACCTGGATCATGGTTGGATAAGGAAATGAACATAACAGATTATTATCCGCCACATTGGAAAGGCATGCCCTAATATGGGATATTATATAAATATTGCATCCAGTGAGGGTGGCAGTGGATATTGTCAACCCGAGGAAAATAATGTCTACCGAGGCTAAGCCTACATTTTTCCCGAAGGTTGACAATATCCACTGTCACCCTCAATGGGATGCAATATTTATTTTATTATACCGTAAACAAATTGTTTAGGAAAATTTAAACATGTAAATAATGTCCATTTTTTAATAAAAAATAAAGGAACAAAACAAGATTCATGTCTTTAAAACGTTTTTACGCATAATATTAACATTTTATCTATATGAACAACAACATATTGTATCCTATCAAAGCGTTCACTGATTCATACGCGCTGGCAAAAACAATAACTTCATACTTTTTCTTTGACGCCACAATCACGAAACGCGGCGAGTCAATATAACACGCCATGTACATCACAGATGGATACTCTTTTCAGATCCTTCACGTGTTGCCTGTAACTTACAGGTATTCTATTAGTCACATACGCATCATTGTGGTCTATAGACATTGTAGAGAGGACATTTTCAGCATTTGACGACCTTGTAACGGGGGATTCTAACTGTGTGTATACTCATACGGATGCATATGTATCTATTGGACCAAACATTGGATCGTGTCTTAGTCGGGGTTGGCTGGGGTATGAAATAAAACCTTAATTTCGGCTTGAAACCGTTTGCATATTGGAAAAACTAAAACCTGTAATATGTAATTATAAACAGGTTATTGCATTTTTTTTCAGCAAAAAATGTTTTTTAACGTGCTTTATTATCGAAATATCCGTTATAAAATCCGGCTAATATAAGCTTTCCCATCGCCTAATCGAATTAAGGTGGGTGCTTATTTTGTCTTCCGATGTCATATTTTATTTATATGCAGCAGTAGTAGTAATAATGTACGTGGTACTTTGGACTTTATGTGCAGTGCATTGTTCAATATATGCAGTAATGTTTTCAATATACGTGGTTCTTTAACCCATATACGTGGTACTATGGGCTTTATATGCAGTACAACTTTGACTATATGCAGTAGAATTTTTGAATATACGTGGTGAATTTGACTTTATATGCAGTGCACATTTCAATATATGCATAGTATTTTCAATATACGTGGTGCTTAATTCAGTTATTTATGTTTGGTGCAACGCGCAATATACGTGGTGCATATAACTATATGCAGTGCTTATACCTTTATGTTCAGTGCATTCAACTTTATGTTGATGCGGTTCGCCTTTTCGGAAATGCTACGGACATTACCGACAATAACCAAAATAGGATATATCGCAAGAGGAGTAAGTGCTGTGAAAAATGTCGTCTGCGATAAAACACGCGCTAGAAGAACCGTAGGGGATTGGAACCTTGTTTCAAGGGTTCTTAGACGAGAGGTTTGATGAATAGACGTTTCAGTTGTTGTCAGACGCTGATTTAACGCGACTGGACGTTGACACTATTGGTGACAGGGTTCGGTTGAAAGAGAAAATACGTAGATGTTCGCAGACGCAGACCCATAATTCACCTTTGAAATATATTGGTATTAGAAAGGCTTGTAGTTAAATTAATACTACAACCAACTTTTCAGCCTTATATTTCAGCCTTAAAATTAAAGTTAAAGTTAATGCCTAAAAGGGCCTATCTATGCATACTATGCCAGGATAGAATGCACATTTTTCATGGTTTTACACTATTCAAACAATGATTACTTCGTTAGAGTTTAAAATATTAAACTCAAATTTTCAATACATCTCTGGGGATCCACTGTTCGAGTTTGAGATGTATATACATATATAACATTCAACACCAACAGGTTAATTATGTTACATTTCAGCACAGTGCCTATTCATGCTGACTCTAAACAATACATACTGGGAAATAATATAAGCTGTTGTCATTATGAATTATCTGTTCACAAAAATAAAAGTTTGGTCTATTTGACTATTAGTCCAAACCTGAAAAAGTAGATATAAAAATCGAACAGGTAATGGGTATTGATCTAGAATTATATCGTGCACGTATTGGCCTTCATATCGACAAGCGGAGTAGGATTAGGTAAAACGATACCATTACGTGGTCCGCGTATTAACTTTCATACTCCATCCAACCGCTTCTCCAAGAAGGGAAAACGGGGTTTCTGGGGGTATGGAATAAAACCTTAATTTCGGCTTTAAAAAATTTGCATATTGTAAAATTAAAACATTTAATAGGTAATTTGAAACAGGTAATCGCATTTTCAGTAAAACATGTTTTAAAACGTGTTTTATTGTCGAAATATCCGTTATAAAATCCTGTTATTATAAGCTTTCCCATCGCTTAATGGAATTAAGACGGGACCTCGTAATGCGAGTCAATATTACACGCCATGTACATCACAGACGGATACCCATTTCAGATCCTTCACGTGTTGCCTGTTACTTACAAGGTATTCTATTAGTCACATACGCATCATTGTCGTTTATAGACATTGTAGCAGGGGCATTTTCATCATTTGACGACCTTGTAACGGGGGATTCCAGCTGTGTCTATATTTATATGGATGCATATGTATCTAGCGAACCAAACATTCGATCGTGTCTTTGTTACCACAACTCGTACCTCAAGTATTAGAACATCGTCTTATATTATCTGCGGATGTTGAGATGAACAAAGATCCGTCCGAAGAAACTCAATAAATATTGGAAGCTATTGCAGCCGCTAAGGATAGCACAACAAACGAGATTCGACAAGTCAAAGAGGTAGTATTGCAGGTTAAAAAAGAAATAAAAGCAATGAAAAAAAGAAAGATATAAAAATCGGACAGGGAAAGTAGCATTCAAAGACGACAGTCAACCACAAAACACAAAAATA
>JAWPHD010024166.1:0-19998 GCA_037043455.1 Cyrtodaria siliqua | reverse complement strand
TATTCAGTGGGCGGCGCCATCTTGTTTGGCGGTTACGACATCCGGTTAGCATTGATGTTTCTCAAACATAACTTTAGACTAGCATATGATTTTGAAGTTACTTTATTAGATGTAATTATTGTAATTGATCATTAATTGTAAAACAATATTAATTTGATAACAGTGGATATTAGGTGCATTAGTTAACGTTGGCGTATAACTCGGTGATTGTAATACACGATTGTCAACATTAGTTAACAATGAGATGAGTGACAAGAATAAATGCGTGCATGCATAACTCAGTGAGTGTAATATATGAGTAATTTGATCATGTTTATATTACATGTATTAGGGGCATTGATTAACAGCGACGTACATAGCGTATACATGGCGTTGTAGAATATGTATACATTGCTACTCATCATTAGTACAGCTTACATATATTGATTGAATAATGATTTGTTTGGGTAATGGTAATTATGCAAGATTGTTATGTTTGTCAACCGACATCTAAAACGTATGTATAATTACAGCCTAAGCCATCCAGGGTTGGAATTAAGCCATCCAGGATATAAGCCATCCAGGATATAAGCCATCCAGGGTTGGAGTAAGCCATCTAGGTTTGGATATCCAGGAGTGGAGCTAAGCTTCCACGACTAACGTTACAAGCGGTGGAGACGGTCCCCGTACCTGCTCAGCCAGGTTTTACTAACGACAACCCCCGGGACACAAGGTTGGCCCGTTACCAGTCCTCACTGGAGGAATATCATTCACAATCTCAGTGGAGATTAACTATCATTGCATCGCGTCATCAACCCTTACAGAAGGCATTTGATGACAATCATCCATTGAATTCGCGCATCATCATCTTCATGAGCTCTCGCGCATCACAGTTATCGCGCTAGATCAACATTGTTATAGCTTTAACAACACTTTAGTGTCTTAGACATTCAGTATTTATAACAATACTAAGAACGTCTTAAACGTTCAGGAGAACATTCTTTTCATAGTTCATTTGTGTATTCGCTTGTTTTTTTTAGATAATTGTATATATATTAAACATATTTTAAAAGTTGCATTAAACTTATGTAAATGCATTCACCGTCATTGATTCTTTCCTGAGTTAGCCCAACCACTAAGGTCATCCTGTGACAGAGGCATCCCTTGATACGAATGTCGGGGAATACCTGGCGAATAGCTGACCACGCACCAGTCTCAAAATTCAGGACTGCCGTTTCCACCGCTGTTTCCTCCAACATGTCTGCGAAAAGAAACAATATGTTTTATTTAACAATACTTATGCGGAGGTGTCTTTCGTCTGTAAGCTTATATGTTGTTATTGTTGTAATAAAACATGTTTATACTATGTCGTAGACATATTGCATCAAAACACAAATAAAACCACAAATTACATTTAATTTGGTATAAATATTATTTTTGTACAAATCACAGACATATTAATAAATGTTATTAGGTCTGTGTACAAATATTGGAAAAGGCAAATAGTGCATAATTCATTCTTTACTAGTGATGAGGTATACATATATATTTTAACAAGACCCAGCAAAAATGTTTGGTCAGACCCAGTATTATGGTTTGAGAATAAAAGGCGTTAACAGTTGAATTACCCGTTAAGTTACGACTATATATGCATACATAAGTACCCGTAGGTGTACTTAATTCATAAAAAAAATACCAAAAACGTATATTCACACTATTTCAGTGTGGTCCCAATAAATGTGTTCAAATTGAGAGACCCAGTATCCTGGTGACTGTAAGTATATATATGCCTACATATATATAGTGCATATAGTTATGTATATTTTGCTTGTTATACTAGTAGAATTTGTATGGCGGTTCGGAACAATTTGCTAGACTGTGTGCAGTGTATGAATACGTTGTCATTAACGCAATAGTCCCGTCTAAATTGCCCAGCGCTGCTTTAAAATGCCCCATTTAAACCCTCCTTTAGACGCCTAGGGCACCTTTAAATCGCCCAACGCGCCCACAAGTGCTGTGAAAACAGAACACTGAACATAATTGACAGGTACCATGAATTTGAGAGAGCAAACCCCAGTCCATTAATCCAGTCGACTTACAGGTGTCAAGACAACAATGCAACAATACAGCCTAGGTGTATCAGAGTAGTGCAACCTTTTGTCAACTGATTGACGTGTTGGTGTTCATTTCTGCTACATTTCCCGCCAAATGCAATTGTTCACTGAGTTTACCTGAGTGCAATCGCAAATATACATTTAGGTATATTAAAGGTACTGGAGACGTTTTGAAAGAATACTAATGTGTATCAATACGCGTTAAACCATGATAATGTGTTTTAGTTGCATTTAATTAAAACGAACGGAAAAAAAGAAACAACAACATAACATAATGCAATTAGACCGTGAGCCATATACTTTTTTGTTACCATCTCAAGGGACAAATTCTTACTAGTACCATGTTATTGAGGACCTTGTAGAGAAACAAAAAATCCATGATAGCAGTGTGAACAGGGTAGCTGATTCCTGTTATTAGAGTTATCTCCCCCTTTTAAGCAAAACTCTTGTTTCTTTAAAAAAAATCGTTTTTGCTGAATCTAGAAGAGCTAAAGGTCTTATATTTGGCATGTATTATACATTTAGGGTCCTCTACCAAGTATTTATAAAATGGTGACCCTATGGTCAAATATGGCCCAGCCCCGGGGGTAACCATTTTTCATAGAGTTATATAGAATATCTTTAAAAATAAATAATTTTCTCTAAAACTGTAAGAGCTAGAGGTCCCATATTATGCATGAAGCATAAGTTTATGGTCCACTAGCAAGTTTGTTAACATGTTGACCCTGGGGTCATATCTGGCTCCGCCACAGGGTTCATATATTTACATAGAGTCATATAGAAACATCTTTTCTAAAAAAAAAACAAGAGCCAGAGGTCTTCTCTTTTGCATATCGTATAAGCTTATGGTTCTCTACCAAGTTTGTTCAAATCGTGACTCTGTGTCCAACTATGGCCCGGTTCTGGATCAAAGTTTTACAAAGAGTTATATAGGAAAGTCCATACAAATATTCTTTTTCTGACACTACATGAGCTAGAAGTCTAATACGATGCATGTAGCATAAGAGTATCGATCTCTACCAATTTATTTTGTTCAAATCATGATCTTATGGTCATATTTCGCCCAGTCCCGGGGGTCACATATTTACATAGAGTTATGTAGGAACGTCTATAAACATCTTCTTCTCTGAAACTACAAGAGCTAGAGGTCTAAAAAGCTATATATAGCTTAAGATTATTGTCCTGTACCAAATAATTTAAATGGTGTCCCTTATTTAAAGCCTGGAATCAAATTTGGTCCTGTCCCGGGGGTCACACTATAACATTGAATTATATAGGAAAACATATTCAAACAGCTTCTTTGATACCTCAAAAGCTAAATAATAGTTCGCATGTACCATAAGCTTATGATTCTCTACCTAGTTTGTTCAAATGGCGACAATGGGATCAAATATGGCCACTATGTGGGTGACAGTTTTACAGATTTATATAAAGACATTGTTGTTGTTTCTTAAAACATGAGAGCACTTTGAGACAAGGCGAGTGGGTCTCTTATTTATGGCTTGAAGTTGTACACTTTTCATAAAATCACTTCAAAAGTTTTAAGCGAATAGAAATATACAGAGAATGTGACTTTTAATAAAACTAATTGCAAAAAAACAAAAAGAAAAGGCATTTTACGGTTTAATGTTGATTTTTAGGTGTTTGTTATACACATTTTAAAATAACCTGCCAAATTACGACAAAATTACACTACAAAAACAGTTTATCAAAACTCTTACCAGGTGTTCAGTTCATATAATAATGCATATGTGTCGCTTAAAAGTATATGTTTATTCATGGGTTCTTATAATACCCGTGATTGAATTATCCATTTTTAATTTTTTTGTCTGACTGGTTAAAGCTTTTTATATTATATCTATAGAGTTTTGATTCTTAAACGATGTAAGTTATGTATATACCTCGTGGTCAGTAGGTTTAGAAACGATGTACATATGTTATAAAATGTGGCTGTTGTTGGCGGGATAGCTACTTTAACTACAGCAGTACCTGTATGTCGGATATAGCTTTTAGAGTAAACATCAGTAAACTAACCGTGATCACTAAATGTAACCTATCTCGATGCAATGGGTACCGATTCTTATCTGGAAGCGTTTATTATTTTTTATCTTATATGTATATTGTCACATTAACTTCTATTATTTTAATGAGATAATATGTACTGAGTATTCTTAATTGTCCTTTTTTATCCCAAGGCATTAATTGCCAAGTTTATCAAATTAGCAATGAGCTGGGCATATATAAGGCTTGCAGGCATATTGCAACTCGACATACATGAACTTGATGCTAACTTGCTAGATAAGAGAGACCGTTGTGAACCCATCTTCTTGCATATAACCTTAATGACGGATTAACATTTTTGTTGTATGTATTTTAATGCATTCATCCTGCTTGAGCGCATACAGCCTGTTGAAGCAATGGATATTACGGGGGACTTTTTATTCAAAGGACCCCATCACGTTAAAGAAACATAGGTGTCTATTCGTCAGTAGGACAGGTGCCTAAATGCCTATATAACCACTCCCCCTCCCCACCCCCCACACGCCTTCTCTCTCTCTTCATTGGCAATTCACCTTTTTTAGGCGATAATCATTCCACTTGCATGCGCATGCGCAAATGTAGGGGTTATGCTTACTATCCTAGGTTAATTCCATACTCTATATCAAGTACGGAGAACATCAGAACCTATGTTTAGATACATATTCTAAGCAGCTGATATTGTAACAACTGCACCAATACTAACAAATAGTTGCCATGGTAAGTAGTTAATACAGTGATATGGGTATCACCCTAAAGATATTTCTTCGTCGACGCCGTGTGGTTCCCGGGCATGAATATGACCACTGCATATCCAGACAGAGGGGTAAGATTTTCCCGAATTCATGTTCATGTTGTCATTTTTGTTCATTATTTTTTATCATGAAACCTGTATTGTTTCAGGTGCTACCTCAGTGGTGGCAGTGATCGTGGCTCCAGCGAAAAATGGAGTGTTTACTAAAGAATTTGCAGCAACTCCGCAGTTCTGCAGGTAAGAAGGTTCTAGGCACATTATGCATATCTAGATGTTAATGAAGAGTGAGCCGGATCAAATGGTCATTCCTGTTGGCGCCAGATAACATGTTTGTGTTGGTGCGCCGTAAAACCCCAATTCAAATCAATTCATCTTTGTCGATTCTTTTTCAGTAACACAAAAATGGTTCGTACAAATGCATATACTACTATTTTTACATTTCTTATGCAGAATTCTTCATCGTGTTGTATATGGGTGGGGTAATTCAGGTGTACAAATCCTTAATATATGCATAAATTGTAATTAAAAAGTATTAAAATTGACAACTTTTAAAATGTTGCGTTGCAATATGCCGTATAATAATTTCGTCTGTGCAATATATGTATATATCAGAACATGTTAATACTATTTATGTTGCAGTTACTTTGAGGAAGGCTTATACTTCCAGTTTGGCATGTGTCTCAACTTATCAGGCTTACTGAACATATATGTACAATGCCATGAACATTGCTTACTACTTAATTTCATCAATCTATCAAAACAATCCCTTATTCATATTATATTATCATTTAAATCATGTGGACATGTTGTAAATTACCGATTCTTACAAGTTTACACATATAATGTAAAAAATATTGACTAAATTAAATGCATAAAAATGTGTCAATAGTGGATGGGGTAAATTAACTACTAATTGAAGCAAAATAGAGATTTTAAACTGAATTCAGTGCTAACAAAGAGCTTATTTACGCTTTATGTATTTTAATGAATTGTAAACGTAAGTGCATCTTTAAAAAGTACATCAATAATTATTCACACAAGCATGACATTTAAAAATGAACATCACAAACTTATATGAAAGCGCTACAATGATAACCTATTAATGTTCGATTTGTTTATATAAGCTACCTGTTCCAGATTGCTATCATGGAAAAATGTAATCTATATACATTGCTCTTTTCAAAAAGTGATGGTAGAATTTGTCCCTTGAGTTGGTAACAATATCGAAAATGTTGGGTCCTGGCATGCATGTAAAATTTGCGTGTACATATGGCCTTGTGGCTACACTGCATGAATTGAATTGAATATTGTTTAACGGCTCATCAACACAGTTAGGTCATTGTGTACATGTGTGTACGTGTTTGTACATGTATGTACTTGTATGTATGTGTGTGTTTACGGGGTGTGAGTGCGTGCGTGCGTGTGTGTACATGTATGTACGTGTGTGTACGTGCGTGTGTGCGAGCGTGTGTGTGTGTGTGTGTGTGTGCGTGATTGCGTACGTACGTGCGTGCGTACGTACGTACGTACATGCAAACATGTGTTTGTGTAAGTGAGTGCGTTCGTGTGTGTACATGTATGTACGTGTGTGTATGTGTCCGTTTACGTGTGTGTGTGCGTACTTGCGGCTGCGTGCGTGCGAGTGTGTTAGTGTGTGTTTATGTTTGTGTGTGTTTTTTGTGTTTGCGCGAGCTTGTATGCGTGTGTTCGTGCGTGCATGCGTGCGTGTGTTTGTGTACATGTGGGTACGTTTGTGTTGTTAAAAGCGTGCGTGCGTGCTTGCGTGCGTGTGTGTACATTGTGTACATGTGTTCATGCGTGCATAAATGCATGCGTGTGTGTGTGTTTTCATATACATCTACTTTAAACAGATTTATGATACGAAGCTATATTGGATGAAAACCTTTTTCGCAATCAAAACTCATACTCCTGGTAATAAAATAATAAATTAGCGAGTGCCTTTCTATTGCGCACCTAGGCAAATAAACTTCTTCCGAATGAAGTATCATTGAAGTTTCATAAATTGTGCAATAAACGGACACATAATTTACCTTTGTTTGTTTTCAGACATATGAACGTATAAAACTCCCTTAATCGTGTAAGTGGTCTCCTAACCAAGCGATATTTGGTCCTAGGTATTCATAAATTAGAACTGTCCTGCATGTAAACATCTTGCGTGACTAGGAGAAATGCACGTCAGCAGTGACAAGTGTTTTGTCTATTTAGATAACGTTATTTGTTTTTGATGTATAGTACTATCTATCTTAATAAGTTGTTTCAGTTCGCATTAGATACCAATCTAAATATAGTAGAGTTGACCTTAAGAATTGGTTTCCTTATATGGTATTCATTGCATGCATAAATTCCTTGACATGCAAGTGGTTGCCATGTACTATGATATACCCTTAAATACGGCCGAATATACTTGTGTGCTATATGAAATCGAATATGCAAATTTGTATAATTTTATCAGTGTTGTTACGTAATGGTGATTAACTGCCTAATCGGACACCACAGTTAAATTATCGACGCAACGGGAGGTTGACCATATATCACGGACGTAGCTGTGTATTATAAGGGTCATAAATGTTATGGAACAGTAATTATCGACACAGCGCGACATTAACGCATATATCACGTAGTCACATTGTAGCAGTGTAATACTTGTACCCAGTTTGTACCTGGTGTATCCCTGTGTAACCATGTACCCAAAATCGATCTGCCTCAAATATATTAATATTATTAGTTGTACCCACTTGTACCCAGTTTGTACCTGGTGTATCCCTGTGTAACCATGTATCCAAAATTGATGTGCCTCAAATCTATTAGTATTATTAGCTGTACCCACTTGTACCGAGTTTGTACCTGGTATAGCCCTGTGTAACCATGTACCCAAAAGTGATGTACCTCAAATCTATTAATATTATTAGTTGTACCCACTTGTATCCAGTTTGTACCTGGTATAGCCCTGTGTAACCATGTACCCAAAAGTGATGTACCTCAAATCTATTAATATTATTAGTTGTACCCACTTGTATCCAGTTTGTACCTGATGTAGCCCTGTGTAACCATCTATTCAAACCAGCTCTGCCTCAGATCTATTATATGACATGCTGTACATGCTTATCAAACGGATGTCTTTAAAATAAAGCTTGTACCCAGTATCCGGTAACAAATATGGAAACATGTGTGTTTTTAGGACATATCTACACATTTCTGCCAAGATAAAAAAACAACAGCATACGTGTTATGGAAACAAATGCAGTATGAGAAAACAACATATGTTCTTAAGAAAACGAATATTTTATATCTGAAATATATTGTTTAAAAAGTGTCTTTTGTTTTTATAATCAATTAACAAATTTAAATAAAATCACGAGATATTTTTTTCGGCTCAGTGGTGATTTTTCCAATCCCCTCTATTTATGTAAACAGTTACTTACTTGACACCGCAGACAATCAGCATTACATTGCTTCATGCAGATCTTACAAGGCTGCTTTGGCACAGGCATTTTGAAAAAATAAATTGGCTTTTTAATATTACATCCATAAAAAAGACGATATTGAAACATATAATTTGCTAACAAAATAATATAATTGCAAAGAATATATTCGACAAAACTAATATAACTCATTGGGATTAATACAAATACAGTTTTCTTATTCTTATTCAATTTAATATCTATGTTTGACAAAACTGCATATGTGGCACAAAACATCCCGAGAGAAGGCACGAAACATCCCAAAAATGTATTGGCACGAAACATCCTGGACGAAACATCCCGGGACGAACTAGTTTTGGCACGAAATGACCCGCAGCCCTTTTAGAGCACAATTATCTGGTTCCAGGCTTCCTAACATGTAAACATTAACAGATCGAAAGGAGCTTGGAACCAGCATAAAACAGATGTAGCATAAAAATGGCTCCAAAAGTTAGTAAATAGCAACTGAATTCTCCAATTTCGTGAAATTATAAACTATTTATCGAGTGCACGCAAATGGGATAAAGCCAGATTCACAGATAGCAAATTCTTGTGAATATCATCAGTGTGATCTAGAGGTAATACTCTTCATAACTTCATTTATTGATAGATCGTATATTCATTTCGTATATTCGTGACCAACTCAAAAGAAGCAAAACAACATTGTCTGCCTGACATATCACCGAAAATCAAGTCTACTACATACAATTATACTGTTGATTTTACACGTGTAGTTGTGGAGATTATACAAGTTATGAATATCAAGTGTTGGTTTACACGTTTACATATGTAAATTATACAAGGCTGGAGTTGCCATGTGTTGATTTATACTTGTACATATGTACATTATACAAGGCTGGAGTTGCCATGTGTTGATTTATACATGTACATTTGTACATTATACAAGGCTGGAGTTGCCATGTGTTGATTTATACTTGTACATATGTAAATTATACAAGGCTGGAGTTGCCATGTGTTGATTTATACTTGTACATATGTACATTATACAAGGCTGGAGTTGCCATGTGTTGATTTATACTTCTACATATGTACATTATACAAGGCTGGAGTTGCCATGTGTTGATTTATACTTGTACATATGTACATTATACAAGGCTAGAGTTGCCATGTGTTGATTTATACTTGTACATATGTAAATTATACACGGCTGGAGTTGCCATGTGTTGATTTATACTTGTACATATGTAAATTATACAATGCTGGAGTTGCCATGTGTTGATTTATACTTGTACATATGTAAATTATACACGGCTGGAGTTGCCATGTGTTGATTTATACTTGTACATATGTAAATTATACACGGCTGGAGTTGCCATGTGTTGATTTATACTTGTACATATGTAAATTATACACGGCTGAAGTTGCCATGTGTTGATTTATACTTGTACATTTGTAAATTATACAAGGCTGGAGTTGCCATGTGTTGATTTATACTTGTACATATGTACATTATACAAGGCTGGAGTTGCCATGTGTTGATTTATACTTGTACATATGTACATTATACAAGGCTGGAGTTGCCATGTGTTGATTTATACTTTTACATATGTAAATTATACACGGCTGAAGTTGCCATGTGTTGATTTATACTTGTACATATGTAAATTATACAAGGCTGAAGTTGCCATGTGTTGATTTATACTTGTACATATGTAAATTATACAAGGCTGGAGTTGCCATGTGTTGATTTATACTTGTACATATGTAAATTATACACGGCTGGAGTTGCCATGTGTTGATTTATACTTGTACATATGTACATTATACAAGGCTGGAGTTGCCATGTGTTGATTTATACTTGTACATATGTAAATTATACACGGCTGGAGTTGCCATGTGTATATTTATACTTGTACATATGCAAATTATACAAGGCTGAAGTTGCCATGTGTTGATTTATACTTGTACATATGTAAATTATACAAGGCTGGAGTTGCCATGTGTTGATTTATACTTGTACATATGTAAATTATACACGGCTGGAGTTGCCATGTGTTGATTTATACTTGTACATATGTAAATTATACAAGGCTGAAGTTGCCATGTGTTGATTTATACTTGTACATATGTAAATTATACACGGCTGGAGTTGCCATGTGATGATTTATACCTGTACATATGTAAATTATAGACGGCTGGAGTTGCCATGTGTTGATTTATACTTGTACATATGTACATTATACAAGGCTGGAGTTGCCATGTGTTGATTTATACTTGTACATATGTAAATTATACACGGCTGGAGTTGCCATGTGTTGATTTATACTTGTACATATGTAAATTATACACGGCTGGAGTTGCCATGTGTTGATTTATACTTGTACATATGTACATTATACAAGGCTGGAGTTGCCATGTGTTGATTTATACTTGTACATATGTAAATTATACACGGCTGGAGTTGCCATGTGTTGATTTATACTTGTACATATGTAAATTATACACGGCTAGAGTTGCCATGTGTTGATTTATACTTGTACATATGTACATTATAGACGGCTGGAGTTGCCATGTGTTGATTTATACTTGTACATATGTACATTATACAAGGCTTGAGTTGCCATGTGTTGATTTATACTTGTACATATGTAAATTATACACGGCTGGAGTTGCCATGTGTTGATTTATACTTGTACATATGTAAATTATACACGGCTGGAGTTGCCATGTGTTGATTTATACTTGTACATATGTACATTATACAACGCTGGAGTTGCCATGTGTTGATTTATACTTGTACATATGTAAATTATACACGGCTGGAGTTGCCATGTGTTGATTTATACTTGTACATATGTAAATTATACACGGCTGGAGTTGCCATGTGTTGATTTATACTTGTACATATGTACATTATACAATGCTCGAGTTGCCATGTGTTGATTTATAGATGTACATATGTAAATTATACACTGCTGGAGTTGCCATGTGTTGATTTATACTTGTACATATGTACATTATACAAGGCTGGAGTTGCCATGTGTTGATTTATACTTGTACATATGTAAATTATACACGGCTGGAGTTGCCATGTGTTGATTTATACTTGTACATATGTAAATTATACACGGCTGGAGTTGCCATGTGTTGATTTATACTTGTACATATGTACATTATACAATGCTCGAGTTGCCATGTGTTGATTTATACTTGTACATATGTAAATTATACACTGCTGGAGTTGCCATGTGTTGATTTATACTTGTACATATGTACATTATACAAGGCTGGAGTTGCCATGTGTTGATTTATACTTGTACATATGTAAATTATACACGGCTGGAGTTGCCATGTGTTGATTTATACTTGTACATATGTAAATTATACACGGCTGGAGTTGCCATGTGTTGATTTATACTTGTACATATGTACATTATACAAGGCTGGAGTTGCCATGTGTTGATTTATACTTGTACATATGTAAATTATACACTGCTGGAGTTGCCATGTGTTGATTTATACTTGTACATATGTAAATTATACACGGCTGGAGTTGCCATGTGTTGATTTATACTTGTACATATGTACATTATACAAGGCTGGAGTTGCCATGTGTTGATTTATACTTGTACATATGTAAATTATACACTGCTGGAGTTGCCATGTGTTGATTTATACTTGTACATATGTAAATTATACACGGCTGGAGTTGCCATGTGTTGATTTATACTTGTACATATGTACATTATACAAGGCTGGAGTTGCCATGTGTTGATTTATACTTGTACATATGTAAATTATACACGGCTGGAGTTGCCATGTGTTGATTTATACTTGTACATATATAAATTATACAAGGCTGAAGTTGCCATGTGTTGATTTATACTTGTACATATGTAAATTATACAAGGCTGGAGTTGCCATGTGTTGCTCTACACGTGTACATGTGTACACTGTACATGTCTGAATCTTTTGCGTTTATGCATTTCCATATACAAACAAGTACATGACGATATGTCGTGATCGTTTTGATAATGAAGTATAAGGTAATGTAATTTAATATGTCGTGACCGTTTTGATAATCAAGTATAACGTAATTTAATTTCCTGTTATACAAACAAATACATGATGATATGTCGTGACCGTTTTGATAATCAGGTATAACGTAATGTAATGAATTTTATACAAACAAATACATGATGATATGTCGTGATCGTTTTGATAATCAGGTATAACGTAATGTAATTTCCTGTTATACAAACAAATACATGATGATATGTCGTGACCGTTTTGATAATCAGGTATAACGTAATGTAATTTCCTGTTATACAAACAAATACATGATGATATGTCGTGACCGTTTTGATAAACAGGTATAACGTAATGTAATGAATTTTATACAAACAAATACATGATGATATGTCGTGATTGTTTTGATAATCAGGTATAACGTAATGTAATTTCTTGTTATACAAACAAATATATGATATGTCGTGATCGTTTTGATAATCAGGTATAACGTAATTACAAACAAATACATGATGATATGTCGTGACCGTTTTGATAATCAAGTATAACGTAATGTAATGTCTTGTTATACAAACAAATACATGATGATATGTCGTGACCGTTTTGATAATCAGGTATAACGTAATGTAATTTCCTGTTATACAAACAAATACATGATGATATGTCGTGACCGTTTTGATAATCAGGTATAACGTTATGTAATGAATTTTATACAAACAAATACATGATGATATGTCGTGATCGTTTTGATAATCAGGTATAACGTAATGTAATGTCCTGTTATACAAACAAATACATGATGATATGTCGTGATCGTTTTGATAATCAGGTATAACGTAATGTAATTTCCTGTTATACAAACAAATACATGATGATATGTCGTGACCGTTTTGATAATCAGGTATAACGTAATGTAATTTCCTGTTATACAAACAAATACATGATGATATGTCGTGACCGTTTTGATAATCAGGTATAACGTAATGTAATGAATTTTATACAAACAAATACATGATGATATGTCGTGATCGTTTTGATAATCAGGTATAACGTAATGTAATTTCTTGTTATACAAACAAATATATGATATGTCGTGATCGTTTTGATAATCAGGTATAACGTAATTACAAACAAATACATGATGATATGTCGTGACTGTTTTGATAATCAGGTATAACGTAATGTAATTTCTTGTTATACAAACAAATACATGATGATATGTCGTGATCGTTTTGTTAATCAGGCATAACGTAATTGTAATTTGTTGTTATACAAACAAATACATGATGATATGTCGTGATCGTTTTGATAATCAAGCATAACGTAATGTAATTTCTTGTTAGAAAAACAAATTCTTGTTAGAAATACATGATGATATGTCGTGATCGTTTTGATAATCAAGCATAACGTAATGTAATTTCTTGTTAGAAAAACAAATACATGATGATATGTCGTGATCGTTTTGATAATCAAGCATAACGTAATGTAATTTCCTGCTATACACACAAATACATGATCATATGTCGTGATCGTTTTGATAATCAAGTATAACGTAATGTAATTTCTTGTTATACAAACAAATATATGATATGTCGTGATCGTTTTGATAATCAGGTATAACGTAATTACAAACAAAGACATGATGATATGTCGTGACTGTTTTGATAATCATGTATAACGTTATGTAATTTCTTGTTATACAAACAAATACATGATGATATGTCGTGATCGTTTTGATAATCAAGCATAACGTAATGTAATTTCCTGCTATACACACAAATACATGATCATATGTCGTGATCGTTTTGATAATCAGGTATAACGTAATGTAATTTCTTGTTATACAAACAAATATATGATATGTCGTGATCGTTTTGATAATCAGGTATAACGTAATTACAAACAAATACATGATGATATGTCGTGACTGTTTTGATAATCAGGTATAACGTAATGTAATTTCTTGTTATACAAACAAATACATGATGATATGTCGTGATCGTTTTGTTAATCAGGCATAACGTAATTGTAATTTGTTGTTATACAAACAAATACATGATGATATGTCGTGATCGTTTTGATAATCAAGCATAACGTAATGTAATTTCTTGTTAGAAAAACAAATTCTTGTTAGAAATACATGATCATATGTCGTGATCGTTTTGATAATCAAGTATAACGTAATGTAATGTCTTGTTATACAAACAAATACATGATGATATGTCGTGACCGTTTTGATAATCAGGTATAACGTAATGTAATTTCCTGTTATACAAACAAATACATGATGATATGTCGTGATCGTTTTGATAATCAGGTATAACGTAATGTAATTTCTTGTTATACAAACAAATATATGATATGTCGTGATCGTTTTGATAATCAGGTATAACGTAATTACAAACAAATACATGATGATATGTCGTGACCGTTTTGATAATCAGGTATAACGTAATGTAATGAATTTTATACAAACAAATACATGATGATATGTCGTGATCGTTTTGATAATCAGGTATAACGTAATGTAATTTCTTGTTATACAAACAAATACATGATGATATGTCGTGATCGTTTTGTTAATCAGGCATAACGTAATTGT
Source organism: Cyrtodaria siliqua (assembly GCA_037043455.1). Classification (NCBI taxonomy): domain Eukaryota; kingdom Metazoa; phylum Mollusca; class Bivalvia; order Adapedonta; family Hiatellidae; genus Cyrtodaria; species Cyrtodaria siliqua. The sequence goes on along the minus strand of JAWPHD010024166.1, from coordinate 5,040 downwards.
AATTTGTTGTTATACAAACAAATACATGATGATATGTCGTGATCGTTTTGATAATCAAGCATAACGTAATGTAATTTCTTGTTAGAAAAACAAATTCTTGTTAGAAATACATGATGATATGTCGTGATCGTTTTGATAATCAAGCATAACGTAATGTAATTTCTTGTTAGAAAAACAAATACATGATGATATGTCGTGATCGTTTTGATAATCAAGCATAACGTAATGTAATTTCCTGCTATACACACAAATACATGATCATATGTCGTGATCGTTTTGATAATCAAGTATAACGTAATGTAATTTCTTGTTAGAAAAACAAATACATGATCATATGTCGTGATCGTTTTGATAATCAAGGGTTAGGATGGTCTACGCTAAGATGTATGCAGTTAAGGTAAATCAACTAAAACAAGATATTTCATATACTCGTAACACATGGTAAAGTTGTACATGTTTATGCGTTTTTGTAATTATGCAATAAGGAAATCTAAAAATGTGTTTCCATTTTAATCTTCATTTGGCCCGTTGACAACAAACGGCACTTGTAAAAGAATACAGTGCTAATTGGTATATATACAGTACTCGGTACATTTAAAAACGCAACATTTTTGATTTTCGATTATTTTTAGTCGGCTTGTTTTTTGTTCAAATCCAGATTGTATTTTACGTTAGCAAACAATCCTCTTTGTCCCGAGGGTTGATAGTCTGCGATAAACAATTGCATAATATTTGCTCTGCTTCTTTCAGTTATAACACATTTAACTTTAACATCTTTATCATATCTAGAAATTAAAAAAGACCGAGTGCTGCGTTTTCAAATGTACTGGGTGTACATGCAGTGCAAGTGTACGTACATATGTATAACTCCGACACAGGCGGTGTACGTGATGATGTTGAAGAAGAATATTAAGTAATGTTATTCAAAGCCAAATGTTAAATATGCAAAGCGACGTATACGATCTGCAACAGACAAGGTGCATGACGTCTTATTTTCGTAAATGGACCAAAGTAAATTCATAGTTGGAATATCAACCTTTGTTCTTGAAATTTTTCTTTTGTTATAGAAGTCACATGACACTGAGTGGTCAACTGTTGGTTTTGCGAAACCTTTATTATATACAAGTTTAGCACCGGCAGCGTATCCTAACGTACCCGTAATATATGCATCTTCTATAGATACATATGGGAAATATTCAGACAATCTGAACAACTCTGGTACAAGTTTTCCGGATATGACGTATGAATTACCCTCCACATAGTTTCTTAGCTCATCAAAAGGGAACTGCTCGCATGTCATAACCCATTTACTACCGGATCGTCTGACACCATTTCCGCGGTGAATATATCCATAAATAAGTCCCGGGGAGTCTTGCACTCCAATCGTTTCGTCTGACTGTAGAACGTTTACAAGATCAGGAATATTCAGATACACGTCTTCGTCAACTTTAACAATATACTTAGCGCCAGGACAGTAGTCGATCATCCATTTAAATCCCATAAGCATCTTTCTCGTAAGATTCTCGTACGAATCGACGAAATCACCTTGAATGATATCAGCATTAACAAGCGATTCTTGCTGCACACGATGTGTGTCGTTCGGAGAATTAGAGCTTCCAAGCAGGAACGCAAGAACTACATTTTGGCCCAGAATTTGCTGCAGTTTGGAGTCTTTCGTAAATGACGACCACGTTTTCCGTATTGTTTCACGCCTCTGATGGTTTAAAGGAATCGACGGTATCAATATCAACAAATATGGATGCGCATGTTTACATAAATGCTCTTCATTTAAAGTCAAGTTAACTTTATGTGGATTTATAACGTCTTTAACAGAGTAATAAATTCTTCTGTATTCTTCCGGGCATGAATATTTCCGTTCTACACTTGACAATTTGACTGAGATTACACAAATACACGTAACAATTATTACAAAAACGATTCTTTGAAATCGCCTTCTTTTACGTATCCACATCTTAGTGTGCCAAACTGAAAGAGAAGTAAAAATGCATGCTGTATCGTTACATACACAATGGGCTGGACAATTCTTAGAGAATAAATAAAAATAAAAATGTTGAAGCTGTTGCACAATTTTGACATTGTGAACTATGTCCGGTTTACGTGTATAACCAATATTTAAGACATACTGACACATGATGTATTCGAACATAGTGCCTATCGAACACAGCAGTCCTGATGGAAAATAATCTTTAGTATTGACCCGACACTCAGACAGATGTCATCGAGGCCTTTAATAATATCTCTCGGTATATGAATGATATATTAAACATGGAATGCACATTTATTTATATCTACTTTTAATATATCAACACAAATTACGTCAACATGTGGTACAGTATATGATAGCCTTTATTAAAATATATTGCAACAACATTGTATGTGTATGGGTGTGTGTGCAGCAAGAGCCTCGCATTATATCAACAATTGCCAACTTGTTTAATAAATTCAATAATGAATGAGTACTCATGTAAGATCCTCTATCTTTTGATGTTTCCAATGTATCCCTTTTGCTGTATTTATTGAGGGAGGGCAGCCAACAGAACGTATGCATAATATATTCTTGTACTGAATGTGACTTTGAAGATGATCTTATTGACTTGTTATTATTGTTGCTACAGTTAAGATAACGGCAGCTAACGGAAACAACGTAACGTGTCGATTTCTCTAAAATACACTATATACAGTGAATATGGAGCATTTGATTCTTAACGTTCCCTAACGATTCCTATGGAGAGTGTGCACTTTTAAACCTAAAATATACTGAAGAGAGGGGGGAGCATGTTTTAACTTAAGGGTATACAAATAATTTCCAGATAATATATATAGGTAAAATCAATATAAATGTTCAGTATTTGTTATAAATGCGTCGAATTAATGACCCTTAACATAAATATTTTTTTTTTTCATTTCGAGACATGCGATATAACTATGCAATTAAAGCCGACATGGTGGACAAAAAGAAAATACCATTAAAATTATACAGACTAAAAAAATACCGGACATCAATCTATACGGACATAACGCGTCATGGTGGACAAAAAAGCAAACACCATTAACCGTCATGGTGGACACAAAAGCACAAACCATTAAAATTCCGCAGACAAAAAAATACCGGACATAAATCTACGGACATAACGGGTCATGGTGGACACAAAAGCACAAACCATTACAATTCCGCAGACAAAAGAAATACCGGACATAAATCTACGGACATAACGGGTCATGGAGGAGATAAAAGCACACACCATTACAATTCCGCAGACAAAAGAAATACCGGACATAAATCTACGGACATAACGGGTCATGGAGGAGATAAAAGCACACACCATTACAATTCCGCAGACAAAAGAAATACCGGACATAAATCTACGGACATAACGGGTCATGGAGGAGATAAAAGCACACACCATTACAATTCCGCAGACAAAAGAAATACCGGACATAAATCTACGGACATAACGGGTCATGGAGGAGATAAAAGCACACACCATTACAATTCCGCAGACAAAAGAAATACAGGACATAAATCTACGGACATAACGGGTCATGGAGGAGATAAAAGCACACACCATTACAATTCCGCAGACAAAAGAAATACCGGACATAAATCTACGGACATAACGGGTCATGGAGGAGATAAAAGCACACACCATTACAATTCCGCAGACAAAAGAAATACCGGACATAAATCTACGGACATAACGGGTCATGGAGGAGATAAAAGCACACACCATTACAATTCCGCAGACAAAAGAAATACCGGACATACATCTACGGACATAACGGGTCATGGAGGAGATAAAAGCACACACCATTACAATTCCGCAGACAAAAGAAATACCGGACATAAATCTACGGACATAACGGGTCATGGAGGAGATAAAAGCACACACCATTACAATTCCGCAGACAAAAGAAATACCGGACATAAATCTACGGACATAACGGGTCATGGAGGAGATAAAAGCACACACCATTACAATTCCGCAGACAAAAGAAATACCGGACATAAATCTACGGACATAACGGGTCATGGAGGAGATAAAAGCACACACCATTACAATTCCGCAGACAAAAGAAATACCGGACATAAATCTACGGACATAACGGGTCATGGAGGAGATAAAAGCACACACCATTACAATTCCGCAGACAAAAGAAATACCGGACATAAATCTACGGACATAACGGGTCATGGAGGAGATAAAGCACACACCATTACAATTCCGCAGACAAAAGAAATACCGGACATAAATCTACGGACATAACGGGTCATGGAGGAGATAAAAGCACACACCATTACAATTCCGCAGACAAAAGAAATACCGGACATAAATCTACGGACATAACGGTCATGGAGGAGATAAAGCACACACCATTACAATTCCGCAGACAAAAGAAATACCGGACATAAATCTACGGACATAACGGGTCATGGAGGAGATAAAAGCACACACCATTACAATTCCGCAGACAAAAGAAATACCGGACATAAATCTACGGACATAACGGGTCATGGAGGAGATAAAAGCACACACCATTACAATTCCGCAGACAAAAGAAATACCGGACATAAATCTACGGACATAGCGGGTCATGGAGGAGATAAAAGCACACACCATTACAATTCCGCAGACAAAAGAAATACCGGACATAAATCTACGGACATAACGGGTCATGAGGAGATAAAAGCACACACCATTACAATTCCGCAGACAAAAGAAATACCGGACATAAATCTACGGACATAGCGGGTCATGGAGGAGATAAAAGCACACACCATTACAATTCCGCAGACAAAAGAAATACCGGACATAAATCTACGGACATAGCGGGTCATGGAGGAGATAAAAGCACACACCATTACAATTCCGCAGACAAAAGAAATACCGGACATAAATCTACGGACATAGCGGTCATGGAGGAGATAAAAGCACACACCATTACAATTCCGCAGACAAAAGAAATACCGGACATAAATCTACGGACATAACGGGTCATGGAGGAGATAAAAGCACACAC
>JAWPHD010024165.1:0-19999 GCA_037043455.1 Cyrtodaria siliqua | reverse complement strand
TGAAGCCATGGCCCGCTTATACCAATAAACATAAACTAGTAACATTTTGTTTTATTTGTAACCCATCTTAAATAATGGGATTTGTTCTACTAGGGAACAAATACTAATTATTTCATGGGGGTGGAAATCTTTTAGCATTGGAGTTATTATGAACCTGTAAGCATAACCCTCTTTTCAATGACCAATATGTTTGGCAGTATCGGCCTGTTGTTGTGTTCCAAAAATCAGGGTTTTTAAATATCATCTCGAAACCAAATATTGCATCCCCTGTGTTTGTTGTTCATATTGTATTTTGTACCAGTGTCTTTGGCTTGTCGTCTATATATATTTCAGTGAAATGCATGAAGAGATGAAATGTCTAGTGGTCTGTCGTCGTTGTCATGGCTTCCGGATCTCGTTTGCGGTGGTCCACATTGGTGCAATCTTTCGGGATACAGCTACAAGCAATTTCAAATACTGCTATTGACGGTGCGATACGTTGTGGTATCGGAATGCGAAGAACTTTAAAATCGTCTATCAACTTTGTGTCGCGGTATTTCGCGGACACAGCATAGTGTAGTTAACATATTCTAAGAAATTTGTTATTGTCTATACAAGAAGTTTTTAATTTTAAAACTTGTCTTTGTGAACATGTGTTCCCAGGGTTTACAGTTACAATTTAAACTTAGTTTGGAATTTGAACATTGTATTTACCTGAAATGTTCCAGTTTGGTTAACTACACATTTTATTTTACACTATATATTGTTGAAGCCATGACCAGCTTATTCCAATAAATCTAAACTAGTAACATTTTACTTGTAACCTATCTTAAATAAATTAATATATATGAGATTTTGGGCCGATATCGACCTATGAGATTACCTGGTTCATATTTTTATTTCAGTAATAGTAACATTACTTATATACATTTAGTTTGATAGTTTTATTTGTCTCTGACATAACATTCTGTTCTTGATGATCATTTATTTCGCCGCTAATGATGTGAAGCGTCTGTTTTATTTCACAAACGTGAGCTGCTACTTCTCCCAGTCCATTTCCCACCTCTTAGTTTTATTAGGTACCTGGTTCATTGTATCTGCTTTATTCTTCTACTTCTGCCCTGCAGACACTTCCACATTGTTTCTAAATTATTCCAATGCAAAATAATACATTTTCCCAAAGAATATTTGCACAAGAAGGAAAAAGAAGAATTTAAACCGGAAGCGTTGTAACATTACGCAGTCCGAGTATTAACTTTCATACCCCATCCAACCCCTTCTCCAAGAAGCGAAAACGGGGTTGGCTGGGGTATGAAATGAAATGTTATTTTTTTGGCTTAAAAAGTTTGCATACAGTAAAGTTAAAACATTTAGTAGGTAATGTTAAACAGATTATCACATTTTTTGCAGTAAACAATATTTTTAAACATATTTTATTGTCAACATATTCATTTTAAAATCCTATTAATATAATCGTTCCCATAGCTTAATGGAATTAAGGCAGGACCACGTAATGAAGAAAAGGAGCTCGTACAGCAAGGCCTGTTTTACACCGGCCCAACTTACCCAGTAACTACTGAACGTCAGGTTTCCTATACTAATGTCAAGTTTCCTGTACATTATCTCAGGTTTCCTGTACATTATCTCAGGTTTCCTGTACATTATGTCAGGTTTCCTGTACTAATGTCAGGTTTCCTGTACATTATGTCAGGTTTCCTGTAAATTGGTGTCTTCTTAATTGGAATCATCATCATTTTGCAAATACATTTCAAATGCAATATAAATTTAGAAATGAATCGGTGAGTTGGTACTTTCCCATTATGCGAGACGTAACTTCTGTTTAAAACCGCTTAATTGAATTCTAATGATGATTTATTAAGATCATTTTCCGCCTTTTGTTTTTATAATGAGTTCATGGTTGCGTAACCTCCTACTCAATACTATCAAAGTTCATCTATTAGAGGCTCGTTCCCAGACAACATTACTACACATCACAATGTAGTGCTATTAAAATACATGTTGTGCTGTCAGAAGCCAGCACTATGGAACACAATTTACAGCCTAAGTGTACAAAATTGAAAAAATAAAAAAAACATAGCTTTTGCAAAATATCGCTGAAGCAATAATTGACACATGTACACCTCCTTTAAGTTTTCAAAGTTGACCTCTTTAAAACTGGTTTTAAACCGCTACTGGCACCTGTTGCAGACCGTTCCAGTGCGATACCCTTATTGTCAATACTTGTTTGTTTGTGATGTCACCTACTTTATGTTAAACAATACTAGACATGTTGTTCGTCAATTATTTGCATTGTATACGGTCAATTTTCATTTAAATTACACGATTTATATATATTTTACTATTTCTTTTTTCCTCATTTGTCTTAAACATACCATAACTGTACATAAAGCCAATGGGCGTGTACCTAAACTAAATGGGCGTGTTCCTAAACTTAATGGGCGTGTACCTAAACTAAATGGGAGGGGTTTTACGCTTGGATTACTATAAAATTCAAGCTTGTGAAACATGGCCGTAAAACCGTATATGAGAAGAGAAACCTATACCAGGACATCATTTTAATCCGTCGTTCGCTGTAGCAACATTGATATGAAAACAAAATATTCATGACGTGATGATTAATAAAAAACTGACCCTTTTCTGTTCCGTTAAAACTTACCGTATTCATGTTTGAAGATAACCCCATAATAAATGTATCATTTATGTAATTACTTTGTTAAAACTCAAACGTATTACTTGTTGGCATATAGCAATCCGCAGTGCTAATAACGCCAATTACGTTCATTTTAACATCACGTAAGCCGATGACAGAAATTAGTTCAAGCATATTTTAAAATACTTGTTTTCTTTAACATTTCTACAATTTAAAAACAGAAACAAAAAAAAAACAGTAAAAAGTTCTTCCATTCTAAATTTTCATTTTTTAAATGGCGACTATGTTTATTCCAACGTAAAGTAAAATTTAAGTGACGAAGTTTTTGTAAGTCTTTATGTTAGCTGCTCCAGCAGGGTTACCGTTACCCTGATTATCGTTACCTTGATATACTTTTAAAATATAAAAGTAATTTAAGAACTCTTCTGCAACAAGGACTATTACAATCTGACTTCTGTGAGGATGTGATTTATAAACTTCGTAAGATCCTTGGTCATAATAACTTTCATACAATCTTTAATAAACTTGTTAACACGTTTATCAGAAAGGGTTATGCTCCGATCATTTTGCAACGCAGTGCTTGACTGTTTAGTGGTGGACCCATTTACAGTTCGCCACTATGCTTTCCTCTTTGATTGTGCGATGACCGGACAAATTGTGGACCCTATGATGACATCTACCTAAGTCATTTAGGACGGTAGCGTTTGATGTTTGTCTTTAGTCTTCTTAACAGTTTATTCTCTTGCTGCTCTGGCTTCTACCAAGTCATTGAGTACTTACTTCTTGGCTTTCTAGGCTTTTGTGTTTTTGGAGATTGCTGAGCCCGATACTTATATTTAATTATCGGTGGTACTTTTTCATTTCTTTTTCTTTTCTTACTTAATTTTCGATTCAGTGGTTCCACTACTCCGGCCGATTAAAGGCTCTGGGTATTGTTTAACCACTTATAGGATATATTGTCTGCTTTTTAATTTAGTCTTTTGACTGTTACTTGTGATATGCAGGCTTCATAACCGCTGCTCCCAACTAAATTCCATTATGTTTATTTCGCTCTTCGGGGTATTTAATTTTATTAGATACTGGGACCATACGCCGTACGACATGGGGAAGCAATAAACTCCATGTCCACCGCCATATTCGTGCCTTCTTCGGGATGGTTAAAATTGTGTACGATTGATTTTATTAATATTGAGTTCTGCTCAACCCGGGGCTAGAGGGCGTGAGCGGTAGCTAGCATATTTCACTACTGCTCATGAGCAGTCTCAATCAAACCGAGAGTGCAATATTTCGTATGTGTCGTTTTCGGCCGTTTCCAAAGGTCCATTATCATACTCTTTTATATTATATATGCATGATCATTTAATATTTGTTTTACTTATATAGCCTATTAATGCTGCCTTGTTTGTCAGAGAATATAACCTGGCGGGGGTATCTTTATTTAAGTTAATGCGGTGCTTGACAGCATTAATATTAATTAAATAAATCCCTGTTATGTAAACAGTTTTTGTGCATTTTTGTTTGGGAAAATTACTGTGTTTCGCACAAAAATATGTTTTACCCTGTAAGTTTTTATTAGAAACGGCTTGACTGTTATTATTTATAACCAGTGTTTCAAAGTTACTGTGGTGCGAGAGACACTTATCAGAAGTCACAAAACAAACCGTTTCTTATGTCTCCCTCCCTCAGTTCGAGGCAAATACAGCCAACTAGACACATAAACTCTGAAGGACGGTATTTTATAAACTACTTTAAGCGGATCTTGATTAATTATCACAAAAGCATCTCGTTTAACCACACAATGGACTTTTGCCAATGACCGTTCCAAGGCGGTCCCCTGTTGTCAACCATTTTATGTTTGTGTTGTCTGTATTTTTCTTCTTTTTATTTCAGTAAGTATTGATTGTTTTGAATCGGTGTTGTTTGGTGCACTGTGTTCTGTAAACGGTATATTAATTTTACTGTTATACTTTTGTATATACACTTTTTATTTTCATCTCTAAATCAAGTCTGGTCTGACACTCCTTAAGTATTAAAGGAACATACGTCACTCTTAAACCTCACGGCGTCCTGTTCTACATAACTTGTAAAAAGTCTCCACGTACATCCAATCAATATAGTTATTTTTACATCCTACAGGGATTGTATGACACTCATTGATCCAGTTTTTCCTTAAACACGTGTATTACTTTTGCCTTCTCGTTTGTCTGTTTGCGTGTTTTGTGGTTGACTGTCGTCCTTGAATGCTGCTTTCCCTGTCCGATATTTTTATATTTCTTTGCGTATTTGCAATCATTATATTAATTATTAGAATAGTTTTAAGCAAATCTTTTTACCAACTATTGATCATACTGCACCGATACTACACGGCGATCTTATGCTTGAAAACGGAACAATTTGTCAAACTGAAGTAATTCAGTGCACTTATAGAAAAAAACATAATACATCTGAAATCTCTTTTTTATTATTTAATTATCTGCAAGCAGTTTTAAAATTAAAATTATTCAGGATTAATAAATCGAGACGCTAATTCTAATGATTGATAACATCTTCAAGATTGCCATGTGTCCCTTTAAAGGAATCATGACGCGCATGAAAGTACATCAAAGGCAATTGTATCTACTTTGAATATACATGTTGTTTATTCATAGGTGTGGCATTTTGTATGAAAATATCACCTAATATATATTTAAAATGATAAAAAGTACTAATAGTTCATTCAACTTGCATTCCTGTCATAAATTGTGTTGTAAATTATCCGAAACAATCTTCGCTTCACTGTGATTTTTAATCAGTATTATTTACTTTTTTTGTTGATATACCATGTAAGTCCACACCGAATGAACCCAATTCCTTTTCGCATTCTCACATTTGTTTATCTGTTTTATTACTACACCGAGTTTAGAAAGAATGAAAGTAAGACAGACCGACTCTCTGGCGACCCGATAATTTTGATTTAACGCGATCTTATGCTTGTAAAATGAACAATTTGAAGTAATTCGGTGCACTTATAGAAAAAATTAGTTAATTATCGAATGAATTTGAAATATTGTGACACAGGTCATAAAGGACTTTTACAAATACAATGAGCTAAAAGGAAGAACTGATAGACTTTGTCGCAACGTTAATTGCAGGTTATTCTCTGAGCAAGATATGATGAATGTACCATCGGTGTGTAAGTGAGCAATTTGCAATGCACTTTTAATCCTTATAAAGGTATGTACACCTTAAAGAGACTGGAGGCGATTTGAAGGAGTAATATGGGGCCAATACAAATGGAAAGAAACACTATTATAATGTGCTTACGTTGCGTATGAAATGTTCACATGCATTAAATGATCCGCAAGCTACCTTCGGTTAAATTAACATTGATGTAAACGTTTTTTTTCTGGAAATCTCGACTTATATAAAGCTTGTTTTTGATTCTTTATCAAAAACAAAAAAATCAACATGGGGTTTATATTGCTAGCGGGTGAGCATATTATGAAATAAAAGTGTGTTATAGCCACAAATCAACGAATGAATTAGTATTAATGATCTATAACATCACTGTATCCTAGTAGTCGAGTTTTCCAAACCATGCGCACGCCCCCTAAAACCTGGCCAAGTATGTTTACACATAAAAAGGCCTACGCCAACCCCAACCCACGCCGCCCACCAACGAAAAATGGCAAATATTTTTTTTTTTGAGGGTTTTCTGCTTGTTAACCCCAAACAAAAGAGAGGTTTATGCCCCACTAAAAAATGGCACACAGGTTTGTTTGTTTTTTGCTTGTCAGCCCATTTTTTTTTAAAATGACGACCTCCCCCCCTGCACCCTGCAACCAAAACTATTTCATTAACAATAATAATTAAATCGGACGTTTTATTGAGCCTAGTTAAGAGCATATGCATAATGAACATGAAATGTAAACACTTTATGATGGATTTATTAGTATTATTCTTGCACATCGCCTCCAGTCCCTTTAATCAGCTATTATTGTATGTTAGCACAGCTATATTGCGATGAAACACTCGCGTATATATACAAATTATTTTTGATAATTATTCCCTTTACTAGTATTCAGATTTTCTTTTAATGTTTTTGCTTTACAAACTGCTATCTTATTTGTATGGGATAGCACATAAAAACGCGATTTGATTTGTGACCGCAAACACCGCATTATGCGAAACCAAGCCACAACAATATGGCTTATATGTGTACAATCTTCAAGGAGCCGTGCTTCATCGTAAAAGTGTAAAGTCTACCGTTTCAGATTGCACAAATACAGATAAGACTAATTAATAAACAGGTTAAACCGATATAATCAACAATAACTACGCGCTATTGTTTTGCTAAGAGTTCAGCAAGTTTAGATTGTAATACATTTCTCTTTCAGCGATAAGGACGGTAAAACGTGCCATTGTAAGAGGGTTGCGTTTCATTAAAGTCCAGACTAAAATCTAAATTGAACTGAAAATCTAAGTTGAACTATAGACAGGCGAGGCAAAGGTGTTACTTAATTGAACAAGCATAGTCAGCAAAATAATGCTTAAATCATTAAAAACCCGACTAATTACTCACTGAAAAGAAAAGTGTATGGATCAAACGAACGGCATTCATTTTTTTTTAAAACTATTTGAGGCGCATTTATGCAAACCAGGTTGATCATGTCAGACATGTTTTCCGAACGCTTGATCTATGTAAACGCGTTTTTATACCGTGTATATGTTATGTACTGTTCATACTATTTGATTTTATATGTGTCTTGGTTTGGCGATTTCCTTTTTTTTTATTCCTTTTTTTTTTTTTTTTTAGATAGTATATCTTATATACAGAAAAAGTTACATAACTTGTTTCCAAGTTTCCTGACCATGTCCTCATAGATAAGTATTTGATAATAAGGAAAACTCGCAGTTTTCTTGACCATGTCCTCATAGATAAATATTTGATAATAAGAAAAACTCACAGTTTTCTTGACCATGTCCTCATAGATAAGTATTTGATAATAAGGAAAACTCGCAGTTTTCTTGACCAGTCCTCATAGATAAGTATTTGATAATAAGGAAAACTCGCAGTTTTCTGATGGAATAGGGTAATGAGAAGAAGTTTTTTCCTTATTAATTCATCTATCATAAACTCTTCATAGATACGTATTGGATAATAATTAAAACATGTGTATGTTTCATTTCCTTCGTGACAATAACCGTTGTAATAACAATGGGTTCGTTCAGGGTTCTCCCATCGGCATCCACGTTGGTTGCCAATGACCACCGATGGTAATATTTGGTACCAACGAGGCCACCGATACTACCTCAGGTGTAGAGTCGCGGGAAGATTGGTTACCAACGTTTTACCTATCGGCAAACGACGGTGACCGATGGTAGCCGATGGTTACCGAGAGTGCTTTCGGTAACCGATGGGAGAACCCTGAACGGACCCATTCATAACCCCAAATTATTGGTATTTTACTCTCCATGTGTTACTCACCATTTCTTAAGAAAATCCGAAGCTATATAAACACATATTTCCTAAATTCTTCCACCCAGACCAATAACACATAGGTTCAATAGAATTTGTTTTTCATTGAGGCATTCTGAGACGGATGAAAGAAAGATATACATAGTTATAGTATAAGTAAACTCTATGGTATTGTTTTCAATTAAGAGAATTAGTGTTTTTGTGTATATGTTTGTGAATAACATGTCTACACGTAGTCATGCGCTAGGTGTGTTCTCCTGTAACTACTACATGGTCGCGAGGGAGATAAGTTAAATAAATGCTACATATTAATATAATATAATTGCAGTAGCAGTAGAAGTAGTAGTGGAAGCAGCAACAGCAGAAGCATCAGCAGCAGCAGCAGAAACAGCAGCAACAGCGGTAGTAGTAGTAGTATCAGTAGACTTATTATTATTATTATTAGAAGTAGTAGTGATAGTAGTAGGTGTAGTACTCGTTGTAGTAGTAGTATCTAAAGATAATTATAAACAAGTCATTAACGATAAATCGTGCATGCCCAGTAAATAGAATATTGCTTGACAAAAGAAAACTGGCATTTCGTCGTTTTTATGTCAATTTGTTATCGTAAAATAATTATGTAAACCAATAAAAGTCACAAACAATTTGTATTTTAATTTATAAAACATCTGTTTATTTCATATGACATTAAAGTACAAAACGTTGCATTTTCAGACATTTTGTCAGACAGGCGGTAAGAAGTGACATGTAAACAGATGAACACTACTGAATGGCAATGAATTTAATAGAAGTTCTTCTCTGGAGAGCTACTTGATGTTTCAATTTAAAGTATCTAACAGTTCTTATTCCTTGAGATCCTCTTCAGAGTCAACCTGTCGTTCAGATAGGTCATACTTTTGATCAAGTTTGTTTACCCCGCAATCGACAATTCTGACGGTCTTTTTGGGAACTGCAGTGTGTTTGTTAACTTCTATTTCCCCCAGGGTCCTTACTACATCCATTCCTCTGATGACCTTTCCGAAAACCACGTGTTTGCCATCCAGCCATCTCGATTTGTTTAGAAGGATAAAGAATTGTGAACCGTTGGTATCCTTGCCGTGGTTGGCCATAGCAACTGTGCCAGCGGATCGATGGCTCAGGATGTAGTTCTCATCGACAAAAGATTCACCGTAGATGCTTCTGCCTCCTGTTCCGTCTCCGACTGTGACATCTCCCATCTGAATCAGGAAATCTTGTACAATTCGGTGGATTTTTGTATTTTTATAGCTCAGTTTGGAGTTTCCGTGTTTAAACCCTTTAGCGATGGCGGCGAAGTTCATCGCAGTCATTGGAGCAGTTTCTCCAAACAGCGCCACGACGAATCGGCCACGGTAGTCATCTCCATCTCCATCCATATCTTTGACCTCAACGTCAAACCACGCCTCCTCGGTGACGGTGTAGTTGCCACAGTAACCGAGGGTTATCATGGCAAAAACAGTAGCGAGTAACAAAGCTGCCATGTTGAGCCTGAAATTAAAGAATTAAAGTTAGTGGATTGTATCACGAAATAGTCATGTTCATATGGAATGCGGTATAGAGGTGACACTATCTTTGTTTAGTTGACCTGACATTGCTTTTATTGCGAGGTTTTTATTTATCGATGCCTGGTTCTCTATTTTATTACAGTGGAAACCAATGTATGACTTGGTTCATTTCAAGTTTATGTGTGGATATGTTTAATCAGGCAATATAGTGTGGAGAGCCCAATATACGGAAGAGTATATTCTGTTATGTTATACATTCATCAAGTCATGTTTGAAGAATTAAATTGCTTGAGATTACTAAAGCATGTAAGCAACTTAAGCTCGGAAAAGTGCAGGACCGGACAAGGTTATAAATGAATTATTTTGTTATGCAATTGACAGTATTTTACCATATCTATTTAAACTATTTAATGCTGTTTTTAATTTAGTATATTTCCCCGCCAAATGGACTGACTGGTTCATTGTTCCACTACATAAAAAGGCTATAGGGGTATTACACTTTTAAGCACATTTGACAAATTCTTTAATAGAATTTTGAATAATAGACTAACCAGATGGGCTGAAAACTATAACGTATATGTGGAAGCACAGTCAGGATTTAGGAGTAAAATGGGTACCGTTGATAATGATTTTATTCTGCATGGTATAATAAAGCATGTAATAAATGAGGGTAAGCGTCCATATACTGCATTCGATGATTTTACTAAAGCTTTTGACTATGTAGTTAGAGATATTATGTGGTGTAAATTAATAAAAACAGGCATACGGGGGAAGATGTTGGATGTTAGCAAATAAATATACGACTCTGTTAAATCAATTGTAAAACACGGGAATGAGTTGAGTGAAGAATTTACATATTATTTAGGAGTTCGTCAGGTAGAATCTCTATCACCATTTTTGTTTGCTATGCATTTGAATGACACGGAAGATTATTTCATAACTCACGATGTACCAGGTATTACCCTGGGAGATTTTAAATTATTTTTGCTGTTATATGCTGACGATATTGTGCTTTTTTCACAAACAGTTGAAGGTTTACAGAAAGGTTTAGATGAATTGTGTGATTATTGTAGTAAATGGAGATTAAAAGTTAACACAAATGAAACAAAAATAATGGTATTTAGGAAAAGCGGCAGTCTACCAAGAAACTTAACATTTAGATATGATGGCAAAATTATTGAAATAATAGACAGTTTTGTATATTTAGGAATTGTTTTTACGTCTGGAGGTTCTTTTACAACAGCACTTGATACATTGGCTGGGCAAGCAGGCAAAGCAATTTTTTAAATTAGAGAACTATATATACAAGTTTACAGAACTTTCACCGAAACATATGTTAAATCTGGTTGACAAACTTATAAAACCAGTGTTGCAATATGATTGCGAGTTTTTTTTTTTAATTCAAACGTTATACAACGTGTGCATCTAAAATTTTGTAAAAAATATAATGGGGGTGAAAAAATCTACTCAAAATGACTTTGTTTATGGTGAGTTAGGTAGAATACCTTTACGACAGTATAGATTGATAATAGCTATCATTACATACTGGTTTAAAATATTGACATGTGAAAATGCTAAATACATTAAAGTAATATACCATATGATGCTAAATGACATACAAAATAACCCAAATAAACAACAGATATTACTTGAGCAATTGGATTTTTCAAGATGTAGGACATGCAAATGCCTTCATAACAGTGTTTAAACGAAGATTAAACGATACTTTTCTACAAAATTGAAATACACGTATTCATGAATTGACTAGTGCTAACACATACTCGCTGTTCCATGAGTTTATACGTATATACACCTTACTTAGATATTGTTAAAAGAAGAAAATTCCGCGTGGTCTTGTCACAACTGAGATTGTCATCACATAGGTTACATATAGAGTCAGGGAGTTGGCATAAACCACATAAAACACCACTTAATGAAAGGACATGTTCCGTTTATAACACATTGGAAGACGAATTTAATTTTATTTTAGAATATTCACTAAATACTGATTTAAGGGGGGAAAAAATTCGCTATTTCTGGTTTTGGCCAAATATTTCGAAGTTCATTCCGTTAATAACTTGTGAAAATGGAACAACTATAAGAAAACTATCTACATATGTGTATGAGGGGTTTAGATTAAGAAATGATATTATCTTTACTAATTGACCATTGTATTACCAATCAATTAGTATAGCTCTTGTTAACCATTGTTTGCTACTAACACTCATAAGTATTAAACCCCAGCGTTAGGTAGAGTTTACCGTCATTATGTATACACTGTAGCCAGTTAGTATTTCGTCTGCTTCAAGATAAAGGTTTCAGCACTCTGACCAATCACTGATCTTAATTTTACAGGTACAGCTATTAATAGATACACCAAATTCAAAATTTGACAGTTTTGTTCTAGAAAGTATGGAAAATAAGTACATTATATAATTATTTTGATATATCTGTATAGAGTAATGTTTAATGTATTTACATGCCAAATTTTATGGTTTTAAAATGCTTTATTATTTAAAAATATGTGATTAAACCTCTCTGAGCACCATAATGCATAAAATGATCAGGAAAGTTTCTCTGGTGCCATTTTGGGGTTTTATACTCAACCCTGGCCTTGAAACATTTATTTATACGTGTATTTAAAAAATATATGTGCATCAAACCTGTTTTAGCGGTCACGAATAATGGGCATACACCTGCACTAAGCCGACGTATATTTAATATTTTTTTATATAACTTGCATTATTTTGCATCATTATCAATAACTATTCGAATAATTCAAAACCAGTTTATTTTGCATTGTTGATTACATTGCACCAATAATGTATTTAAACATGTGGTAAAAAGCAAATTTGAAAACGCCAGAGTGTATATAAATTTAAAGTGAAAATTATTATTATTAATTTAATAAATCGAAGTTTAATAATGTTTTTTGAACGCTACTAATTGTTATAATAATTTTACCAATATTGCATATATTTATATGTGTAAATAATATTGCACCAATTATATGTGTAAGCCAACTCCAGAGTGTATTTAATTATATGCAAGCAAAGTTAAAGTCAAAACAATAATATTGTTATTAAAGTGATATTATATTTTTCTTGATATCTAATAAATGATTGCCGTGTGTCTGTGCACTATGCTGCGTATTAGGAAAAACTTTAGATATGTGATCATTTCATAGATACGGAAATACTTTGTTCGGACACGATACTTGAACTTTATCAAGTACTATTACTGTGTAGAACATTCGTCAAATTTGATCATTGTCATTTCCGACCACGACCATATTGATTAAATTTAGAAAAATACAAAGCCAATTATTAAAGTTATCGTACGGTGTTCCATTAGGGCCATCGCACCATTCGCGTATCGACTTGTAAACGGGGTGGTACGATAGTACGATGGCGATAGTATGATGGTACGATTTTACGATGGCGATGGTACGATGGCGATAGAACGTATTCACGATGGTACGATGCCAATGGTACGATGGTTCGATGGCGAAGGTACGGTTGGTGATGGTACCATGGTATATCGCGTTAGCACCATCGTACCATCGCCAGCGTACCATCGTAACATCGTCATCATACTATCGTATCATCGCACCATCGCCATCGTACCGTCGTATTGTCGCTATCATACCTTCGTAATATCGCGATTACAAGTATATCGCCTTATCGCCATCGTACCATCGTACCATCATCGAACCATCGCGTTAATAAGTCGATAAACGTCGGTACGTTGGCCCTAACGGAACACCGTGTTATTGCATTCACAAGCTGCAAGTTAACCAAGGGCTATAACTCTATAGTAAATGCATCTATTTTGCATATTGTCGAACTCATATAATATTATATTGAACCAAAAATCAAACACAAAATCAAATTTGCCATTTACCTAAGTAATCGCATTCATTACGTGGCCCGAGTATTAACTTTAATACCCCATCCAACCCCTTCTCCAAGAGGCGAAAACGGGGTTGGCTGGCGTATGAAATAAAACCTTAATTTCGGTTTAAAACTTTGCATATTGTAAAATTAAAACATTTAATAGGTAATTTTAAACAGGTTATCGCATTTTCTCAGTAATAAATGTAAACTTGTTTTATTGTCGAAATATCCGTTATTAAATCCTGCTAATATAAGATTTCCCATCGCTTAATGGAATTAAGGCGGGAGCACGTAATACAATAATCAAGGGCCTTATTGACGCGTGATAGTAATTCCAGCTGTCGCTTTAAGTCCAGACTCTATTGTACCTATACCGTTAGGACGTCCTATCGGTTTATGGCGGAGGGACTATAAACCTTAGAACTACACACACACTCACACACACTTCAGCTATCGTAATTTTTAAAAAATTGTTATATTGATTTCATCGGTTCTTACCCTCTGATCCCTTAAACTTGTTTCTGTTGTAAATGACACAGGTTATCAGATGTGTTAAGAGATAAACCAGGTATAGCGATTAGAGTAAAAAAAAAAAAAAAAAAAAATTGAAGGGAATGTAAGAATCCATCATGAGTATCAATGTGGGATAGATAAATCTCACCCGAGGGGTCAGAATTTCAGCCAGGGACGAGGCTCTAAATGATTTCATTTTGTATTTTATAGTGTTCATAAGCATTCATTTATTTTTTGTTTTCATAAAATGTTCAGAAAAAGTGTGAGATCATCAGAAGAAATGTTACACAAGTTCTAATTGATATTTATCGATGAAGCATCAGCACAGCACAAGTTCCCTACAACCTGGTATGACATTAGGAATGTGCTGTTATAGACTCAGAGTTCAAGAAACGAGGGGAACATTTAGAACATGTTGCAGGAAATCACAGCAGAAGCATATACACGGACCTTAAGTAATGGACTATTCCCAGAGGGTTTTCAACATTCTAGTTAAAGAAATCGACTTGGCGGTATTGAGCATGTTTATTAATACTTTAATGTGTTGTTGCACTATTTTCAAACAACTTTAAAATTAAAACAGCTCTAAAATACTCCGAAAAAGATTATCAAAATACCAGATCGAATAAAAAACGGATAGAATCCACTACTAACTGTAAACAATCTTAAATAACGGTAGCCATCTTGGAGTGATGACGTCTTCAAGAACGTTTACCATATATGGCATATTGATAAATACCATATAAAACAAAGACAATAACTGTAAATATATGTAAACTCATAACATGACCATAATCTAATAGTATACCCATTTTACACGTTGCAGATTTCTTTGAATAAAAAGCTGATTTATTAAACGAAAATCAATATCTTAAAATCGGTAAAACGCTTTTAAAAATGGCCGCCTCTATTAATGTTTGTTTTCAAATTTTGGATTTTCAGAGCTCGTTTGAATAAAACAATTTGAAAAAAAGCGCAACTTCCCCGACAAATAGTGGTGTTATATTATTTAAATAAATCGCTATCTTGGACAATTTATTATTCTGAAGTTGAACAGTTACTGTTAAATTTTCCCTTTCTTCTTAACTTAGTTTATATGTTTCAGAATGCTATTTTATTTTCAAAAGACTATAATAAAAGAGAGTATAATTAGTATTGTTTCGAGTAACGGCTATAAGTTGTCATTTATTTAAGTAACATGACGCATAAAAAAGCATAAGTTTGCAATAATTTACTGTGTCTGCAAAACCAGGCAAAAAAAATGTGGTAGACAATCAAACTACCTCAACGTACATAAATTGTTATATTTAAGAAAAGCGAAATTAAAAGAAAATGGTTTACCTTTTTTTTGTCTTCAAGTGAACTTGTAACACGAATATTAATATGAACACGAAAGGACGAGATATAGAAGTTTCGAAGTTTTATTGAAACCTGAAGCCACGAGTACGCATGTTGCAGCCAATCAGAAACGCTTTTAAAAATAACACGTCCAATCAATTTGTGCACACATGTCGCGGATGTTGGACGAAGGAACGACTTGTGAAGTTTTGTATCCATATGCAATTGAATGGCGCAATATCAAAGGCGATCCGCGTTTTACAGGCTCCAATTGAATAGACCTGGTCTATTACATCCATTATGATCCTCAATAATTTACTACGTGTCTATTGTTTTTCTACAGCTGTACCACGTGTATCAGAGCATGCCTCGGACATTTTGCAGATGCGTAATGACAACAACGTAGGTTTAAACTGACACGCTGCAATCTTGTTAGTTTTTTCTAAATAACTTGAATATTTGTAAATCATAATCGTAATAAATACTTATTTGCATTGTCATTTTTTTATTTTGTTTTTTAACATATTTCTTATTTTTGATTATATTGCACCACACATATGCAACCTTTGGAAGAATAAGGAAGTACAACTGAACGGTCCAAATTTAATAACCTTTAAAGTTATTATATATGCAGGCAGGTTTCAAGTCCAAATGATCCTGGATTTATAATGCGAGATGCTAATTTTAACGACAGATTGGCGTGTTTCCTTTGAACACTATTTTTTTTATTTAAATGTTGTAAACAATATACCAGTATATCATAACACATTGACAGGAGTTGAAAACAATCTGTGAAATCTCATATAAATCATATACTCTTTAAACTTTTAGAGAAAGAAACAGTATAGTGCAGTTACGTACATTTTATAGTATATATATAGTATATAGTATATTATAGACACAAAAGAAATCAGGGACGTGCATGTTTTTTTACCAAACATGTTTAGAGATAAGATTGAAAAACCCTAGATAAAACATTCATATACATATGGCACTGTCTTAATTTTTTTTTGAATATGCAATGATTTCCTTAATGATTAAACCACAAATTGATCGACTAAACCAATTTGATAGTTATGATGTACCAAGGCTGGCCGATGATAGCTTCGATACTAATGACAACGATATTAGCGAAATCTCCAATAGACCTCGATGCTACAGTGAACTCTCTGATAACCTCGATATAAGTAAACTATCTTTTTAAAAATCGCTATTAGTGAAATACCAGTGTACTCTCCGATAAACTCAATATTAATGCAATATCTTGTAACCTCGATACTAGTGAAATCTCTGATAACTTCGATGCTAGTAAACTTTCAATACTAATGAAATATCGAATAACATCGCTATTAAAGTTAATGCATGTGTGTAACGTAACAATTGCAAAATAATACAACTGAACTTAAAAATTGCAAAATGGCAGTAAAATGGTCAATTACATCACTTTAAAAATATATCCAAATCTAAACATGGTCCTTAAATTGTTTTATGGAGTATATATATGAACTGAGAAGTTTAAGACCATTTTGACATAAAGTTAACAAGAAGTATGTTTTTTTTAAAAATATTACTGTATACAGTACACTTTTGATAGTCAAAATATATATCAATGCATAGTAAACGATATACCAACTATCGGTAGTATGTATACACAGTGTTCTAATATACCCGACTATCGGTAGTATGTATACACAGTGTTCTAATATACCGACTATCGGTAGTATGTATACACAGTGTTCTAATATACCGACTATCGGTAGTATGTATACACAGTGTTCTAATATACCATCTATCGGTAGTATGTAAACACAGTGTTCTAATATACCATCTATCGGTAGTATGTATATACAGTGTTCTAATATACCATATATCGGTAGTATGTATACACAATGTTCTAATATACCATATATCGGTAGTATGTATACACAGTGTTCTAATATACCGACTATCGGTTGTATGTATACACAGTGTTCTAATATACCGACTATCGTAGTATGTATACACAATGTTCTAATATACCATATATCGGTAGTATGTATACACAGTGTTCTAATATACCATCTATCGGTAGTATGTATACACAGTGTTCTAATATACCGACTATCGGTTGTAGGTATACACAGTGTTCTAATATACAGACTATCGGTAGTATGTATACACAGTGTTCTAATATACCGACTATCGGTATTATGTATACACGGTGTTCTAATATACCGACTATCGGTAGTATGTATACACAGTGTTCTAATATACCATCTATCGGTAGTATGTATACACAGTGTTCTAATATACCAGCTATCAGTTGTATGTATACACAGTGTTCTAATATACCATATATCGGTAGTATGTATACACAGTGTTCTATTATACTAGCTATCGGTAGTGTGTATACACAGTGTTATAATATACCATATATCGGTAGTGTGTATACACAGTGTTCTAATATACCATATATCGGTATTATGTATAGACAGTGTTCTAATATACCAGCTGTCGGTTGTATGTATACACAGTGTTCTAATATACCATCTATCGGTAGTATGTATACACAGTGTTCTAATATACCAGCTGTCGGTTGTATGTATACACAGTGTTCTAATATACCATCTATCGGTAGTGTGTATACACCGTGTTCTAATATACCATATATCGGTAGTATGTATACCCAGTGTTCTAATATACCATCTATCGGTAGTATGTATACACAGTGTTCTAATATACCAGCTATCGGTTGTATGTATACAAAGTGTTCTAATATACCATCTATCGGTAGCATGTATACACAGTGTTCTAATATACCAGCTATCGGTTGTATGTATACACAATGTTCTAATATACCATCTATCTGTAGTATGTATACACAGTGATCTAATATACCATATACCATCTATCGGTAGTATGTATACACAATGTTCTAATATACCATCTATCGGTAGTATGTATACACAGTGTTCTAATATACCGACTATCGGTAGTGTGTATACACAGTGTTCTAATATACTAGCTATCGGTAGTGTGTATACACAATGTTCTAATATACCATCTATCGGTAGTATGTATACACAGTGTTCTAATATACCATCTATCGGTAGTATGTATACACAGTGTTCTAATATATCGACTATCGGTAGTATGTATACACAGTGTTCTAATATACCATCTATCGGCAGTATGTATACACAGTGTTCTAATATACCATCTATCGGTAGTATGTATACACAATGTTCTAATATACCATTTATCGGTAGTATGTATACACAGTGTTCTAATATACCATCTATCGGTAGTATGTATACACAATGTTCTAATATACCATCTATCGGTAGTGTGTATACACAGTGTTCAAATATACCATCTATTGGTAGTGTGTATACACAGTGTTCTAATATACCAGCTATCGGTTGTATGTATACACAGTGTTCTTATATACCAGCTATCGGTAGTATGTATAGACAGTGTTCTAATATACCATCTATCGGTAGTATGTATACACAGTGTTCTAATATACCATCTATCGGTAGTATGTATACACAATGTTCTAATATACTATGTATCGGTAGTATGTATGCACAGTGTTCTAATATACTATGTATCGGTAGTGTGTATGCACAGTGTTCTAATATACCATCTATCGGTAGTATGTATACACAGTGTTCTAATATACCATGTATCGGTAGTATTTATACACAGTGTTCTAATATACCATGTATCGGTAGTGTGTATGCACAGTGTTCTAATATACCATATATCGGTAGTATGGAAACACAGTGTTCTAATATACTATGTATCGGTAGTATATATACACAGTGTTCTAATATACCATATATCGGTAGTATGTATACACTTTGTTCTAATATACCATCTATCGGTAGTATGTATACACAGTGTTCTAATATACTATGTATCGGTAGTATGTATACACTGTGTTCTAGTATACTATGTATCGGTAGTGTGTATGCACAGTATTCTAATATACCATATATCGGTAGTATGTACACACAGTGTTATAATTACTTTTCATTCATCATCATTACGTCACGGTGATCCCGCCTTAATTCCATTTAGCGATGGGAAAGCTTATATTAGCAAGAATGTATAACGGATATTTCGACAATAAAACATGTTTAAAAACATTTTTTTACGGGAAAATGCAATAACTTGTCTAAACCTAGTTATTAAATGTAATGCGTTAATATGCATTTAATGATACTATTAATATGTACTTATACTATTCCGCATTAGTTCGATAATCTTGACAGTAGCGGATTCAATAGAGGAACAGGTGGTCTGGATCTAAATCACTCTTAGAGTTGATAAACAAATATGAGTGTTCATCATTTCCCCTGCCGCCGAAAAATCTTGGATTCGGGTATGTTCCAGATTTTAGTTTCTTCATAACAATCGTCTTGTCATGTAACAGTGTGCTTCAACTGGTTTTAAAAATGATGTTTACCAAAGCTGAAGATGGAAGATGATGCTTTCAAACATGTCAAACTTGTATGGAACTTTCGATTATATCTCCCCCTCACCGTTGAGCTTCGAGCACTCGTGGGTCCAGAAATCTTTGTGTGAGGAAACTATCCAGCTGGCTTGAGAAACGTCGCTAGTTCTGTCCAGGAGC
>JAWPHD010024164.1:0-20001 GCA_037043455.1 Cyrtodaria siliqua | reverse complement strand
ACATGAACAAGGTTGTCATAATTATAATATAGTGAATGTTGAAGTGAAGAAGTAAATTCTGTTATAAATGATTGATGTATTAACCACATAGTGATATATATATATATATTGTGGTGAAATGGTAAATTATTTCATTGCGGGATCAATGATATCATTGAGTGATAGAAGATCACGAAGAGGATAAGACTGTCATACAGGGAATGGTAGGGAGACAAGAAATGACTCATTATATTGAGAAGCATAATATTTATTTAGGGCTATTCCATTAAAACATACCAGGGTCCACAGGACAGCAATTTAATAAAAAATCTATGGGTGAACCCTATTTCCCGAAAGGTGGTTCTATGCCTGGGTGGTTTAAAATAAATTTTGCCTCTATGCATGGGTGTAATTTTCACGATCGTGATATTCTCACACATCAGCGTAAAAATGGCCGCGAACGCCGCCCGACAATCTCGGGGACAATCAGACTTTTCAAACCAAAATCCAACCATTAACGTTTTTGTTGAAAATCAAAAAGTTCTCTCCCTTGATTAAGTTCATCAATTTGAAAGCGGTCATTTCATTGGTTAATTGCATGATTTAAACCTAGTGCATTACAACTTTCATATTG
Source organism: Cyrtodaria siliqua (assembly GCA_037043455.1). Taxonomy (NCBI): domain Eukaryota; kingdom Metazoa; phylum Mollusca; class Bivalvia; order Adapedonta; family Hiatellidae; genus Cyrtodaria; species Cyrtodaria siliqua. Next base: position 19,388 of record JAWPHD010024164.1, on the reverse strand, counting down.
ACATTGAGTGGTCACGCAAATTTGTCACGTTGGACAGAAAAAGAAAGATCACTCGAATATTAATAGTTTGAACGGTGATTTGTTTTTCATATTCTTATTTTTCGACGAATTGCTGTATAATCTTTTTTTATTTTTTAGCAAGTCTGTATCATAAAAGACGCTTATTCACAAATGCAAGCTGCTAAATAACACCGGGAACGCACACCTGTTTTGGATGGTTTAATTTGCGGGACCCGGTACGATTTTTGACGTGATTCGCGGCGCGATCCTAAACCTGTATTAGAAAATAATATTGTTTTTGTTATATGATGCAATGGATAAATAAAAGGAAAATTAAGAACCTTTTTTTTTTTAACCTGTTTAAGTGGGGCCGAAATTTAGCCTCTTCCCAATTGCAAAAAACTCTTCATTAAAAAAATGTTTTTAGAAAGTTACTTTCCATTGTTTGTTTGTACGTTGTATGTTAAAATCATTGCAAAATTCAATACCTGATTGATATTATACCTAAAGCATACATTTTAATAAAAGTTCTCTTTAAAAACATTCCCTTAGAGAAAAACATGCTCTTTTTTTCCCAATTTTGACAATCTCGTACTTTTTTTCCCCAAAATCAGCAGGCCTAGGACTTTTCCCAATTTGCTGGCTGGGGCTAGAATCACTTATGTTCTTCAAGCAGTTGTCATGTTTGTATAGTTCAGATGTTAATATATATGTAGTTCAATATTAATAAATAAGTGACATCTATGGGTGAGTGTATTTTAACCGACTTAAATTCTATAGGAGGGTCTTGCAAACTCAATTTTGCATCTATGGGTGGGTGGTCAATGTGCTTTCCTGGAGTCTCATGTATGTTTTAATGGAATAGCCCTTAAATGTAATTTACACAATATGGCTCTTCCAAATTTCCTGCCTAAAGAGGCCTTTATCATGACTGCATAACACTATGTTTGTGAACGTAACAGTGTAGACACATAGGGATAAAGGCCTCTTTAGGACAAACATTTGAAAGAGAAAACTGTGTAAATTATATAGAATGAACTATTCCCTTTGGAATAAATTTGAATATTACTTATTTAAAAATAGTGATAGTTTATTTATTTGCAATATAAATACTCAAATAATATTAAAATGTGTATATAAAACAAGGTGATCAAAATTATGATCAAAAAGAGATTGAATCAAAACAAGCAGTTACAGATATAAAAAAACATTTTTTTTTGTTTTTGTTTTAGTCTGGTGGTATTCATTCACTATTTACAAAATAATACTTCTGTAATAAAAAGACTGACAGAACTGAATCCTTTTGAGCCATTTATATTGATATTGTAGTGATCTTGTGATATTTTATAATACTTACAATGAGGTGTCATATAGGCAGCATTTTTTCAGCATTTTCTATGGTAATATTGGGACATTCACACTATCAAACATCCATTGCTTATTCTGGCAGAGGAGTAAACCACAGCTGCACGTGCTTTATCATACTGTTGCACGTGCTATTGTTTGTCGGAGGAATAGTATTGGTTTGATTGGATAAAATGGATAAATGATTGACAACTGGCGACATGTTAATTGATGAAATCTTACATCTTTCCCACAATGAGAAATAATGAGAAATAAGCGTGTGTTATGTCCTGCTGCCTAGAACTGTCGACTTCTCATTTAGAATCCCAGTCCATGGAATGCACAATGTTCTGCATATTACCTCTGTTTTTTTTTTGCCACTGGTTATGACTCGGGATTATGTCAGAAAACAGTGAAGCGAATGTTTACAAATATTTATTCCATTTCTCTATGTTTATATTTGTATTGTATTTGTTACATGTGTTTAGGATGGTGGCCTATATCACCAACAAGGATTTGAATAATCTATTGATTAATAATAAAATGTACAAAACAAATTAGGTTATCCACATATCTGAATAGAACGTCTGGAAATATATGAAAATGGAAACAAATCCTCTCAAACCTTTCTCGATGGCAAAATTTGGAGCACAAAGTTTGGCACGGTCTTAAAGTCATTTTGTCAAATATTTTACAGGGTTCCCACGGGTCCTTGAAATCCTTGAAAGTACTTGAATTTGAAAAAAAAATTCAAGGCCTGGAAAGTGCTTGAAAATCTGATAAGGTACTTGAAAGTCCTTAAATTCTGGATTTTTGCTGTTCATCCCAAAAATGGCTGTTGGTTGTGCGTTCCTAGAATATTTGTTGCTGTTTTGGACATTACATTGTATATCTATGCCGGAAAAAAAACATTTCGCTTGCGCGAATATTAGTCCTTGAATTTTGGAAAAAAAATCCTTGAAAGTCCTTGAATTTGGCCTTCCAGTAATGGTGGAAACCCTGATTTAACACGTTTTTATGATGCCCTTTCCTGTTGCTTTTTGGGTGAGTAAGTTAAAGGTCAATGTCACCATGACCTCATACAATGTCAACATGACCTCATACAGTGTCACCATAACCTCATATGAAACATTCCATACGATCATTTCAAAGTATTACACCCAGCTGTATGACATTTCACTGGTACACTATTTGGCGAGACGAGGAACCTACTGCTTTTGGGGTCAGCAGGTTGAAGGTCAAGATCCCTATGACTTCATCTGAACGTATGTATTCTGCACGATAACTTTAAAAGTATAACACCCAGCCGCATGAAACTATTCCTTGGTGAGACGAAGAACCCTATTACTTTCAGGATCAGTAGGGGTGACGGTCAAGGTCGCCATGACTTCGTGGACATTCATATGCGCAATAACTCCCAAAGTTTAAAACCCACACTTATGAAACTTCATATACTCATTCACGTTGGTGAGAGGAGAAACTATTGCTTTATGTTCAGTAGGTCAAAGGTCAAGGTTGCCATACACATTCTGCACTATAACTTTGTAAGTAAAAGACCCATGCTCATGGTATTGCTTCTGGTGAGAGGATGAACCCTATTACTGGTTGGGTCAGTAGGTCAAATATCAAGATCACATTGACTTTAGAATGACCCAATCCTAAAAAACACTACACTGTAATTTGTGAACTATTTGAAAATTTGAAACATTTATAAATAGTACACATAGTAAAACAATGACGCCCATTGATTTCGTGTTGCGAAATAATTTAATTTTTGAAGGTCGTATTATGAACTTTTTGTGGTGTTAGATACTGTAAGAAATGATTATTTAGTGGACATCTTATTTTAGTGCTAATAGCGGACGTTGTCCTTGCGCTAATTCAAGATGTCCGCGAAGAAAAGAAACAATTTCTGTACCAAAAGTCATCTAACTCTTTCAACACACAACGATTGTGGACGATTATACTTAGTTCACATTTCTTTAGGTTAGTATTAGTATTTTCTAGTATTAGTATTTTCTAGTTCAACGAGAAGAGTTACGTTCGGTATAAAGTGCAGTTAACAAAAGCATATCATGTTGCTTTTTTTGACTACGCTAAGTAATCATTTCTTACATTAACCAAAAGGTGTGCCTTTCATTTGTGAACAAGACTATTGCCTTACATTATGATAATAAACTTGTTGAATATCAGAAAACTCTTCAGATTGTATCCGCTCAATATTTTATTTAAATTTGTAATATATATCATTATGTTATTCGCAAATTGGGAATATGGACAATTCCGGAATTGCTCTGCGGCATTATCGGATTTCTCAAACACGTGGTACAGTTCCGGAATAATCTGGAAGCAAAGTACGAATTGGGACAAAGTAAGAATAGTTTCGTGTGTAAAACAACATTTTGTAAAGAAGTAAAACTACTATTTGATCCAGTAAACATCAGTGTAATTAAGACGTAGGGCATTCATTTTTTCACTTTAATTTTACATATATTTCAATATAGGTGTATTTAGATGTACTGCAATGACACAGAAAGTACTCATAAAAAGGTAAAAAATAAAATTAGCCAGTTATCGGACTAATATTTTCAGAATTTGTCATTTTAGCCTTTCCTTAAAAAAATAAAAATAAAGTCTGTGTTAACATGAATTATGTATTAAGGATTGTGTTTTGAGCATTATTTTTATACTTGGTATGTGTGCTCTTTCCTCTCTCCACTGATATAGTGATGTAGAGAAAACATAACCTGCTAGACAGCGGTCTGTAATGCATCATAAAGTGTAGTAAGGTTTTGCAAATCTTCAGTATGTGTTGCGTTTAAGGGAAGTGAAGAGATCTGATGTCTTTCTAAATAGTATTTGCAGCAACTCTGCAGTTCTGCAGGTCACAAGGTTCTGGGCCCATTCTCCATATTTTATCTAGATGTAAATGGAGGATGAGCCTGGCATGTTCATCCCTGCTTGGCGCCATATAACCTTTCTTGTGTTGTTGCGCCGTAAAACCCCAATTCAATTCAATTCAATTCTAAATATAAAGGCAACCATAATAATGTGCTTTATGCAAAAGTGCACATGCATTAACTTGCGTCATGTTCAATCCGGTTTTATCAAGCAGATGTGCACTTTTCTGCCTAATAAAGGGGTGACCTAATACATTTTGCTTTATTAGGCACTGACCAATAGAGCAAATCAATGTGGAATCATAAAGTCATAAGTCATAAAAACAAACAAAAAACATCAACATGGCGGCGTCCTCAATAAGCGTAACATTCTGAGAAATAGGTAATAATAGTAACTCATACAAAAAATGTGGATAATCGCCATTCTTCGTTTTCTAAGCCTCGCCTAATAAACTTCATAGTTAAAGGCACTGACATAAAATTCTCCATTTATTAGCTCTACTTGCAATATTCTTAAACTGTGTATAGCAGAGATGTATCCTTGAGCAATATCAACAAATGAGAAAGAGTACATTTAAAGAAAAGAAATAAAGGGGAGGGGGTGCTGGTAACGGGGATGGAGGGGTGGGATGAGATTTGATTGCCATGGGAACAGTATCCTCCTTGTCAAATCTCAACATGGATTCTTATTTTGTCCATGCACTCTGAAATTGCGCAGACACTCAGTGTATATATTTGATCTTTTTACCCTTTGCGCCATTTTGGAATAATCTTACTTCGCACTGAGCAATTTCGGATTTTTCCATATTCTCACATTGCTTAGAAAATTTATATATGATATATATGGTGCTTTTAAAGTACATTTTGAAGACATTATTTTGTATAACATCAATATAAAGAATATTTTTGATATTGTTGACTCTTGCAATAAAGTTATAATGTGAAATTTGAACCTTGTTTTTATTCAATTCATAAGTGCGACCATAATGTTATTCAGGTCATTGTGTGCAACCATAATGTAGTATGAGTGACCTTGGTGTTATTGTGCAGGTCATAATGGGTGACCTTGATGTTATTGTTCAGGTCGTTTTGAGTGACCTTGGTGTTATTGTTTATATCATTATGAGTGACTTTGATGTTATTGTTCAGGTCATTATGAGTGACTTTGGTGTTATTGTTCAGGTCGTTATGTGTGACATTGATGCTGTTGTTCAGGTCATTATGTGCGACCTTGATGTTATTGTTCACGTCTTTATGAGTGACCTTGATGTTATATTCCAGGTCATTATGTAAGACCTTGGTATTATTCAAGTTATTATGTGCGATCTTGGTGTTATTATTCAGGTCATTATGTGCAATCTTGGTGTTATTATTCATGTCATTATGTGCGATCTGTGTGTTATTATTCAGGTTATTATGTTTGACCTTGGTGTTATTATCAGGTCAATATGTGCAATCTTTGTGTTATTATTCAGGTCATTATGTTTGACCTTGGTGTTATTATCAGGTCAATATGTGCAGTCTTGGTGTTATTATTCAGGTCATTATGAGTGACCTTGGTGTTATTATTCAGGTCATTATGTGTGACCTTGGTGTTTTTGTTTAGATCATTATGCGTGATCTTGGTGTTATTTTTCAGATCATTATGAGTGACCTTGGTGTTATTATTCATGTCATTATGAGTGACTTGGTGTTATTATTCAGGTCATTATATGCGACCTTGGTGTTATTATTCAGGTCATTATGAGTGACCATGATGTTATTATTCAGGTCGTTATAGTGACCTTGATATTATTCAGGTCATTATGTGTGACGTTAAAGTTGTTCAGGTCATTTTGATTGACCTTGGTGTTATTATTCAGGTTAGTATGAGTGACCTTTGTGTTATAATTCATAATGTGCGACCTTGATGTTATTATTTGGGTCATTCTGTGACCTTGATGTTATTATTCATTATTTGTGACCATGACTATTCTAAGTTATGGGTGACCTTGGACCGTTATGTTACTAGCTAACTTGTTCTAAAGTCTCAAGGTGAACTATTGTGACCGCTTTTGTGTCCATTGTCCGTTAACTATTGCTTAAATGACTTAAAACTGCTGAGCCGATTTTGACCAAACTTCACATGAAAGCCCCGTGTGGTTACGGGGCAAAGAATAGGGCTACTGCAGATCCTGTTGGAGGGGAAGGCATGTTTATTTTATCATTTTTTGTTCATGCTCATTGAAGATCTTCATCATGACCCTTGCATAGTTTCAGGTTATCACTAGAGCAGTGGCAGAACAACTATAACGTGGCTCCAGCGTAAATGGAGTGTCTACAGTAGAATTTGCAGCAACTCAGTTAAGGGTGAGAAGGTTCTAAGCCCGTTCTCCATATTTTATCTCGATGTACATGGAGGATGAGCCTGGTATGTTCTTTCTTGTTAGGCGCCATTAACCTTTCATGTGCTGGTGCGCCTTAAAACCCCAATTCATTTCAATTCAATTCACATAAATGATCTTTTGATCCTTAAGATCAATGGCTTTCAAGTTTGTTTATATTAGGTCGATGGAGGCCAAATATGGCCACCGTTACCGCAAATAGTCAAAACCGTAAATAAATGGACTTGGTGTTACTAGCTCACCTGTTCCGAAGTCACTAAATGGACTATTGTTTGTGTCCATATGTCCACCTGTAACTATTGCTTAAACGACCTCTTATATTGCTTGACCTATTTTGACAAAACTTCACATGTATGGTCCTTAGATCCTTTATATCAATGACTTTAAAGTTTGTTTAAATTAGGGCCATGCGAGATCCAATGTGACCACTTTTACTAAAGATAGTCAAAATCGTAAACATTTTCTCAAAACCACGGAACAGATTTCGAAAGTATTTGTTAATATGTGGTCGCTATATACTAGACTAAGTTAGCTGAAATGAAGTTCCGAAGACAAGATAATTATGGCCGTGCCCTAGGGGTCCAAAATCAGAACAGATGGTAGTCATCTGTAGCATCCTGACCTCTCGGGTGTGTTCAGATCGGGTCAATCTGCAACAATACAAAGAAATCACAGGAGAACCTTTAAACGACTTCTCCAGATCTTCAATTCAACTCCATCTTTGGTATCCTGGCATCCCTCGATAAATTATTCCCCGTGTGTGGTGTGCATTAATTGGCGAACACGTTTGATGCATGATCATCACGACCAACAACATGTGTAGATTTGGCTAAAATCCGGTATCAGTACCGCCTATGGTTCTACAGCAAATATTATGTTACGATGACCTTGACCTTTACAGGATTTTGAATTTTTGAAATATAAAATCACTATTTATTTTATTTATTATATACTGAACTAAATTGCTAAGTATCAACCTAAGAATATGTCAATACTATTCTCATTGTTTTGTGTATTTTGAGCTTGATTAGAGATACGGTTAAACTGCAAAATAACGAGTGTAAATCGTCTGCTCTGATTGCATGAACATATTTTAAAACTTTTAAGTCAATGTGTTTTCTTAGAAATAAGTTATAACACTTATACAACTGGGTATATAGGATTGTATTAAGTACTTCGAATTAGTGAAGCTTTCGATGTTCCTAATTCTGAAATATGCCAGTTAAAATTATTTTGACATCATGTTTTATTAGCATTACCACTACAAATGCGTTTGAAAAATAAATTTTCAAAATATTTAATGTTAACGCTGAATTACAGTTACTTGAATTTCAAACAATATTCAATGTAAAGGGAGGTAATTTAAGATTATCCATATTTCATTTTTTTCTTGACGGAAAATATGCGATAAATGGGACAATTTTTATGTTTTTTTCTATTCTTTCATACCAATTTTAAGAATTTTATATCTTTAAGCGATCTTTGACTCATGTTATGTGTTTTATCAGTACATTTCATGTTTTCATATAAAGGGAGGGTAACTCTCAAAAGATGTAACAATTTAAAAAAAAATGGTTTTAAAAACTATGGGTCGAAACAAAATACTTGTCATATATCTATTCTAAAATATATTTAAAATAAGAAAATTAGTTAAGATACAAAAGTTAATACTTAGCAATTTTGTTCAGTGTATGTTAAAAAAACATAGAACGCAAGGGCACACCAGCCGAGAAAGAACTGCTTTGACTGGTTTGAGACAACTCCAGCTATCCTGTATTAAGTAACATTTTACAGCTATCCTGTATTAAGTAACATTTTACTTGACATTCTGACCTTCGGTAACATGAGATATCCCCACTTGTGTCTCGTAGCCTTGCCGGATGTTTAATTGTTGCGGCCACAATATCCAAACAGAATAATGTTACAAGTATTAAAAGTATAAAGAAATATGAATTTTGTTTATATGTATACACTTGTTTTAAGTTATATTAGTACTATTTTTTGTCCGGTCGTAAAATAAACTGCGGTTATATTTATTTATTTATTTATAAATAATACAAGAACAGGATTTCAAAACAAACTTTTGATGATAATTTACATATCATTTGACACGTGCATATTTCATTGTTCAACATTGGCATACTCTTAAATTCATAATTGCAAGCTATAAACTGAGTATTTAATACACGGCTATTTTAAATACTCGGCTATTTATTTGTCAACTTCATCGGATAGTCGTCGTGCGTGAGTTTGTATAAGATCGTCTGCTTTGTGAGCCTCGCTGACCTTTTTAGCAACGGACACTGGCCTATGTACTGTCTGCTCAATGTTTGCATGTTTGTACTCCAACAGCATATGGTTGGTGGGCGCTAATCCTACACAAGCACGGAGTATGTTCTCTATACACGTTCTCTGCCGAAACAAAGAGTTAATAACAGGCGTACCACGTGGCACGAGGGGCGCTTTGCACAGGTAACTGAGAATAGAAAGCACGGAGTTGAAACTTTGGAAACACGTGTCCGCTTCAGTCTTGTACTGGATTCTCTCGCACAGTTCTGCGAGAATAACGAGATCGAGAATCAAGGGACTGGCAAGCAGCGAATCTTCGCACGTGTTATGTATTACCATCGTGTTTGAACCGCCCATCATGATTTCAGACGTGTACTCGTCCATGGCACGCTTGCTGTCGCCCACGTTGGGTACGTATTTAATGACTACACAGTGATCTGGGCCTTCATGGTTGGGATACAGAATTGTGTTGGACTCAACTAAGTCATCAACAACGTTGCTCTTGGAGATCTGCAAATATAACGTAAACACAAAGTGAGTAAAAAATTCAATCTTGGCAAATTTGCGGATAAAATGAAAATAACTGAAGCGGCAAATCCCCGCTTTTTCATATAATACTTTATAAACAGCAAAGCAGAGTTCTTATCAAGTTTGTGAAATCCGCCATCTCCCCTATCCCTCTCCTGTTAATCATATGGCACGTGTTCCAGAATGTATCGCTGCGCATGTTCTGTTTTACAAATTCAAAAAAGCCAATTTGCAATTATATACGTAAGTGCGTTTCAGTATTTGATTTGTCTTTAGCCTATTTGTTAAGGTACATACCTTGAACTCTAGACCGACAACACCCACATGAGAACTTAAGTATGAGTTTGTATGTAAAAACTAAATTCATACCTCTTTTGATCTGAATGTCTGTGGAGCGCTGAGGTTCTTGCCGTCGTTGTTTCCGAGGTGGTTATAACTCACTATGGAAGTGGGTTTGATCCCCGCACTGACCAGAAAATCCACTAGCACAGACTTGAGCTTCGTCTGACCAGACTTAAAGTCGTCACCGGCAATAAACACGTGTTTCTTCTCGGCCAGCTCGAGACATCCGGGCACAAATGTGTTCTGAGGAGAGCCGTTGATGTATGTAACCTGGAATGGAACGCGATATAGTATTGAATTGAATGTTGTTTAACGGCTCATCAACACAGTATAGGTTATTTAGAGCCGCCCCAGAGAGAGGGGAAGGATACATAGGAATCCGGGAACCTGCCCTACTCTTATTATCGAATAGATTCCTATGGTTCTTTAACGTGCTCGGAGGATAGACCGATACACGGGATCGCCCGGTTTACGTCCCCATCCGACGGACGAGGCTAAGCGAAAGTGTCTTGCCACACCGACGGAACTCAGTGGCACCACGGAGGATTGAACGGAACGCGATATAGACAGTTGGCACTTTAAATATGCTACAAAGAAAAGAAGCGATATGTCATTTATTTATTGACAAATACCCATGCCAGTGAACTAATCAAATAGGTTTTGAACCTTTGTAAACTCGAACATTCGCCGTATTATGACCCCAATTAAAGTGCGTGACCTTGACCTGTGCTACTGACCTTCAATATAGAACTTAAAAGTTTTCGCGTGACTTACTGTTGATAAAAGTACACATGACATTTCATTTTCTGAAGAAAAAAAAAGAATATATTTGACCTTGAACTTAAACATACGCCACAACTAAGTATATAAACAACTGTGCAGAGCGGTGCATCAACGAACACTGCAAAGTACTTATATATTTATATATCAGATGAGAATGGTTAAATCAATGCATTTTTTCTCTCAGCTTAGTGTAGGATATTTTCTTCTCCTTATATAGATCACGCTTCTTTTTTTGTACTTAAAGCTACACAATCCTTAAATAGTTGCATACATATATTTCGTCGTTTGATATTTTGACTAATAATGTAAACTTACCCCTTCAAGAATAGAGGCTACTGCAAACAATGTGGACGGAGAAATTTCGTTCTCGTTGTTTTTGATAGCCTTTAGCAGATTGTCGGCATTTCCGTTAATTTCCGGAATTAGTTCGCTGTATCTCTCCGTATTGGCCGTCCACAATATTATCACCTTGTCCACACCACTTGTAGCTTTAAACTCCCTAATATCTTCTCTGATTTTGTTCAGTAGCTCCTGTTTTGTTCCTTGCAGAACGTTGTCTGCGCGGCCCGCCTGATTGGCCGCAATGAAATCTGGAAAGTATACTGATGGGCGCGGTTTGATGTTCTTCATGTAGGGCTTCAGCTGTTCCTGGAGATTGTAGTCTAGGACTTTTGCACGTGTCATGGCGTCGGACAAGTTTAACGAAGAAATGTCCCAGCCTGAAAAATAAACAATAATGTAATCAAAGTTTCCATCAAACGATGAAGCAGTGTGATCTACTTGGACTTGGCAAGAACAGTTTGATTGTGCGGAGATGTGACATCTTCAACGACTAAAGTGTGCATTTCCGAGAAAATGGACTTTAGAATTACACCACAGAAGGTGGTTGACGTCTTCGAACCTCATTCGGACTGGAATTAATCGCGGTTACTGCTATCGTAACAAGTTAAGATAAGGATCTCCTTTTCAGTATTTATTGACATTCACACTAGCGTTTGTTTAGTGATGTGTGGCGGCTGTAAAAAGACGCCCCGACTACACATCAGTAGTGTTATTACTTACTGGTCCTTTGGGATCACCAAGCCCAAACTTTGTGGCTTTAAAGTAGAATATCGCTTAAGCCGGTGCTAGGAGGCGTGAGAGGTGTTGCACTTTATATTACCTCTCATGAACAGACTGAATAAAACCGAGTCTGCTACTTTTATCTCCTGTTTGTATTTGTTGCTTACAATGGATCTCCTTTTCAGTATGTTAGTAATTTATTGGTACTGTCAATACAGTTTCTTTATATGTTCAAAGAAGTGGAAGAAGCTTTGCATGTTTATCAACAACTACTTACAAACTTGAAACCAAGTATAACATAACAAGTATTAATATAGCATACTTACCATCAATAACAATGTCCTCTGGGTCTATCATCGGTAACATTTCCTTGAGCGGGACATATACCTCCCCCTCCGGTCCCGTACCCAAACATACTGTACTGGCTTGAGTGATCGAGCCTGCAGAGCAATACGGGGAAAATTATTGTTCATGGACGTTATACATAATTACTGTTTACGTGTAGATAACACGTCACATATTTAGAAAAAAAATCAAGATCGTCCACTACCAATGGATCCTTGGGAACTATGATTAGCTATGGTATGACATATCCAGATAGATGTCCTCTTCTATATATATATATATGACGAATGTCACCGTGGTAGCACAGTTACTAAGGGAATCAAAGTTTTTTTTATGATAAACCATACCTAAGTAGTTTGCATGCTTCTCTCCGTCCTTGGTGTGCCATGACATCTTGTGTTTGTTAGCCAAGATGGCAGCCGTAACGGTGGTACCATTGTTTCCACCAAGACCCACCAACAACAGCCCTAGCCTCGGCACCTGCCATGTATAATACAGTGTTTTAGTTTGTACTACTAATATTCCATTCGCTAGGGTACCCTATTTGGCGGAATGACTATAAACATTCAGAATGTACATACAACAAGCAATGCTGACGACATCTTAAATAATTAGTCCGGAATTTCAATAAACTAAACCGAACAAGAGATCCAATAGGGCATCTGAACGTTCTACTGGCTAGTGTGCTTCTTATATCTCTTGATCTCTTGATGAAGGTGGGTATGTATTAAATGTCAATCGGAAGCGAAATAAACAAGTATCTACTATGAAGTAGCATCAGGGAAGACTATCTATATTGTCTGTTTCCCTTGATGACGATATATTGGTTCCCTTTTTGTCTAAAATGATACCCCCACCTTACTGGACAAGTTAGACTTTCCTTAAAGAAATCAGACTTTATAAATCAATATAATATTTTCCTATATATATTAACTTGTTTACAAGCCCGTTGGCGGGCATTTGTTGATTTACATATATACATAGTTATTGCTACCATATCATTCCTTATTTGTAGATAGTTTTATCTTTATACGTTTACATTACTTTATTCGTTCATGATTCATCTTTTTTTTGCGCACAATATGACCTATTTATGTGTCGACGTGCCATAAAACACCATTCATTCATTCATTCATTCATTCGACTGCACAACAACGAATTTCCTATATAACTCTATTTAAAACTGTGACCTACGCGACGGAGCCAAATCGGATTATTTGTGCTGTGTAAACGAGCTGTTATCTTATTTGGTCATAATCAAGGGCAATAACCTGTAATGCACACATATAATATGTTCATTGCCGAACTGTTCAAATGTTGTTTTTAATTTGTTATTTTTAATGCTGTTTTAATTTGAGAATTAACATCTGAGCTTGAAATGGCAACATATTTTTTTATCATCCAAACGAGAGACCTTAACATATTACACAATTTGCCAAACCTTTCGTTTAGTCCTGAACGTGTACTTGGTACTGGTAGGTGTTGCGATCAGCGTTCCCTTGCTGTCCCTCCGTACGTCCGTGTTCGTGTAGTTGTAGTCGGCCTCTATATGGTCGGTAGTGTACCGCACCGACGGACTTTCCACTTTGATACAAGACATGGCTTATCTGAAACATAAATGTTCTTCTAAGTGTATTGCAAGTTTGCAACACGACTTCCCATATGTTACAACTTCGCAGAGGTTGGCGGTATTATACAAATGCTTGTCATGTATCAGCGAAATCTTCGGATAAATACTTTGACAAGAAACTGACTAGACCATGTCACCACGGCGAAGTACTGGTGGCACTGGTCTACTGACTCTAAAACCAATAGAGGAGCTCATCTTACAAAGGACAGCCCATCTGTAAAGTTTCATGAGTGTGGCTACAAAAAAGGAAGAGTTGTCATGTTGACAATGTGTTTCATCAGTGTGGTTTCATCAGTGTGGCTACAAAAAAGGAAGAGTTGTCGTGTTCACAATGTGTTACATGAGTGAGGCGCCAAAAATGAAGAGTTGTCCTGTTGACAATGTGTTTTATAAGTGTGGCGACAAAAAAAAGAAGAGTTGTCGTGTTGACAATGTGTTTCATGAGTGTGGCTACAAAAAAAGAAAAGTTGTCGTGTTGACAATGTGTTTCACGAGTGTGGCTACAAAATAAAGAAGAATTGTCGTGTTGACAATGTGTTTCACGAGTGTGGCTGCAAAAAACGAAGAGTTGTCGTGTTGACAATGTGTTTCACGAGTGTGGCTACAAAAAAAGAAGAGTTGTGTTGAAAATGTGTTTCACGAGTGTGGCTACAAAAAAAAGAAGAGTTGTCGTGTTGACAATGTGTTTCACGAGTGTGGCTGCAAAAAAAAAGAGTTGTCGTTTTGCCAATGTGTTTCACGAGTGTGGCTACAAAAAAAGAAGAGTTGTCGTGTTGACAATGTGTTTCACGAGTGTGGCTACAAAAAAAGAAGAGTTGTGTTGACAATGTGTTTCACGAGTGTGGCTACAAAAAAAAGAAGAGTTGTCGTGTTGACAATGTGTTTCACGAGTGTGGCTACAAAAAATGAAGAGTTGTCGTGTTGCAAATGTGTTTCACGAGTGTGACTACAAAAAAAAAGAAGAGTTGTCGTGTTGACAATGTGTTTCACGAGTGTGGCTACAAAAAAAGAAGAGTTGTCGTGTTGACAATGGGTTTAATGAGTGTGGCTACAAAATAGAAGAGTTGTGTTGACAATATGTGTCATGAGTGTGGCTACAAAAAAAAAAGAGTTGTCGTGTTGACAATGTGTTTCACGAGTGTGGCTACAAAAAAAGAAGAGTTGTCGTGTTGACAATGTGTTTCACGAGTGTGGCTACAAAAAAGTTGACAATGTGTTTCACGAGTGTGGCTACACAAAAAGAAGAGTTGTCGTGTTGAAAATGTGTTTCACGAGTGTGACTACAAAAAAAGAAGAGTTGTCGTGTTGAAAATGTGTTTCACGAGTGTGACTACAAAAAAAAGAAGAGTTGTCGTGTTGACAATGTGTTTCACGAGTGTGGCTACAAAAAAAGAAGAGTTGTCGTGTTGACAATGTGTTTCACGAGTGTGGCTACAAAAAAGAAGAGTTGTCGTGTTGACAATGGGTTTAATGAGTGTGGTTACAAAAAAGAAGAGTTGTGTTGACAATATGTGTCATGAGTGTGGCTACAAAAAAAAGAGTTGTGTTGACAATGTGTTTCACGAGTGTGGCTACAAAAAAAGAAGAGTTGTAGTGTTGACAATGTGTTTCACGAGTGTGGCTACAAAAAAAGAAGAGTTGTAGTGTTGACAATGTGTTTCACGAGTGTGGCTACACAAAAGTTGACAATGTGTTTCACGAGTGTGGCTACAAAAAAAGAAGAGTTGTCGTGTTGACAATGTGTTTCACGAGTGTGGCCACAAAACAAGAAGAGTTGTCGTGTTGACAATGTGTTTAATGAGCGAGACATCAGTCAGTCAGTCAGTAAGGAAGGTTTCAGTCTAACTGTGAAGTTTCACGAGTATGGCTATACAACTTGATTAAACATGTGAACAAGGTTTTTCATGATCTGGTTATATTTGTGAACTTTCCGTTTGACCCACAAATCACTGAGCCTTTTCTTTCATAAAAGACAGACTACAAACGTTAACGAGTTGTCGTGCGGACACTGGTCATGTTAGCCTTGACCTTTAAACCTACTGAACACACATCTTGAAGAGTTGTCGTTCGATTGTGGCTACAGACAGACAGACAGACAGACAGACAGACGAAGGTTCTCACAAACCGATTTATTTAAGCCTGATCCTAACGTCAGAAGCTTACACTTGGAAGCCACACGACTAAAATACTTTCAAGCGGTCGAAGGATCAGTACCGTGACTTTTAACTGGTTTATGATTTAAAATTATTTTATTGCCATATCATGTGCAAATAAGTTTGGCCACAAGTTCTTCCAACATTTACACTACACGACACTTATAAAATAAAATCGGATTAAATTCAGCAACCGCTTTAATGAACGTGTTAAAAAGTTCAAGGCATATTATAAATCACGGTTGTATTAGCATTTAAAGGGACACACGTCAATCTTGATTTTTTAAAAACTCGAGGCGTCCCAGTTTTTTTTACATAACTTGCATTTGTCCAATCATTTATATTAATTATAAGAACAGTATAAAGCAAACTGTTTTTGCATATTACTAAATGTTGAATATAGTGCACCAATAATATATTTTATCACATAACATGCGGTGTGGGAGTGTAATAACACCAATATTTTCGATATTCCACTAGTCGTATAACATAACGTTAATAACGTCATGGACGTTAATGTACGTTTTCTGATGTTATAAATAGAATCTCACATTCGTTCTCATTCATTATTGAATTTATTAAACGCCAAGCATTATATCATTTTTCCAACTCGTTTACTAAATTTGCTTGGCGTTTAATAAATTCAATAATTAATGAGTACTCATGTAAGATCCTCTATTTAACCTATGGCAGAAGAAGAAGAAAACATGAAACACGCAAATTATATTTAATATATGCAAGCAGGTTTTAAGTCAAACTGATACTGGATTAATAAATCAAGACACTCATTTTAAGGTTTGATAAAAACTTCAAGATTGCCGTGTGTCCCTTTAAAATCGGGGTATTTATAACTGTCGTCTGGTGTAGTTGCGACCTTTCTCGATCCTCCGCTTTTAAATTCATTTTATGTCCACGTCTTGTTTACTGACCAATAATCGATTTAGATTAGTATGTATGTATTGGATAAATATTGGATATATACTCCTTAAAATAAGCTAAAGACCGCGAGAATATTTCTCTATATGATTACCAGTGAAATTGACCACATAACATTTTCAAACGGTTACACAGAATGAATAAGCAATGTTGCATTTAACTGGCAATTGTCAGGTCTTCTGCATTAGATGAAAGAACGAAATGTTGACATACATTGTTCTGTTAATTAAAAAGAGTCCGAGATATTTGATAATTTCTAAAAATCATTAATTTGCCCCAAAACAATAGCACTATAAGTTTTAATATGTTTTTTTCTTCAATTTATTAATTACGTTTAATTTCTACCAATGGATGCGAACTTTTAATTTCCCTCGAAATTGACTAACCTTTGCCAGTTTAAATTCATATTTGGTTTTGTAAAACGCTTATTTTTTTATCCCATCCAAATTCAAGACCTAGTTGCATATTTGGCACTGTACACTTATCTGTAGAGTTATTCTAAAGAAAATGATGACATATGTTTGTTAAGGAATCAATAGTCATGAAAATAATACGAAAAATAAAAAAATTGAGTAAAAAAAAGAATTATATCGAAATTTCAAAATAATAATTTTCAGATTTTTTTGTTTTTGGTGTAAAATGTTCCTAAAAAATACAGAAAAACGAAACAGTTTCCATTTTTGGAATGCAATGTGTATTTAAACTTGTGCGATGATGCAAAGTTTAATCTTATTGAAATAAAGAAGGGATGGTCCTTAACTTTTTTGAGGAGTACATAAAGCGCTTTAAGTACTTAAAGTTATGCAACACCAATTGTGTACATATCGCCTCCAACTATATCGATATGCGTGGATCCATCGAGTACCACTTTTTAACTTGAAATCGGTTTATTGGTTTCAAATTGGTTCTTAATATTATTTAGACCCAATAAACCAAGTTCAAGATAGGTGAAACATAGCTTCACCATTCATTTTACAACTGTTAATGTAGAGCATATTCTTTAATCTTTTCGATATCACATGTACCACTTTTGAATATTAAAACTATTTTTAGAAATGTTTTTAAAAAATACGGCTACATGTTGGCTTTGCTGCAACTAACCACGTACGTGAAGCTGTTAACGATTGCCAAGGACGTGCATAATGCTCGCCACATTTCAGCAAATACCACAAATGAAAAAATGAGAGGCTACATTAAGACCGTTGAAACATGCATACATAAAGGCCCTAATATTAGGTCGACATTTCATAAACCTAACCCTAATTCCTACACAAACCCTATTACCAACCCTAACCCTGACGCGTACCAAAAGAACAGAGTATAATCCGCGTCGAAAAACGTTTAAAGGATGGACAGTGGGGAAGCATAGTAAAGCAGTGGTGTTGTTGGGAGTGGAAGTAGGTGTGTGGGAGGGTGGGGTCCGGGGGTTGGGGTGAGGGGGGGGGGGGGGGGGGGGGGGGAGGGCGGTGAGGGAACGAGGATAATGGGAAGGAAATGTAATACTATTTTTTTCCTTTTTTTGGACAACCATATCATGACTCGTTTGTTATAATAATAATAATAATAATAATAATAATAATAATAATAATAATAAATAATAATAATAATAGTAATAATAATAATAAAAATAAATCAACAATAATAATAAGAATTATAAATAATTATAATAATAATAATAATAGTAATAATAATAACAAATAAATAAATAAATAATAATAATAATAATAATAATAATAATAATAATATTTAGAACTAACATAACTTATATGTGTCTGAGGTTAGACAACATACAAGCTTATCCACCACGAGGCAATAAAACTTTTAGATAACTATATAATTTTAGTAACGCATATTCATCCCATGGGTTACAACATACAAGCTAGTCCACATGAGACAATATATTTTTAAGAGTATAGTAACAATTTGACAATTTTTAATGTCAATAGCTCCTAAACAAGTTGAGAACCCCAATTGCTCATACTATCTACTGTTAGACTAGACAACAAACAAGCTAATACACCACGAGACAATATACGATTTAGGTTAATATATAATTCAAAACTCATAGTCAACATACAAGCTAGCCCACCATGAGACAATTTAAGTGTCAATAATATAATTACTTTTATGATTTCATAAACGCTTGAGTTGGTGAAGTCTAATTTCAATGGGTGGAGAGTGTTCAATTTTTTAGGACCACATACATAAACATAATTATCATAGCAAAGATGTACGTGATCTGGGAATATGTAAGTTCTCCTGTATTAGAGCGTAGTTCTAGACCACTACACATATAATTATACACGTTTGACAGCGATATACAAATTATATTAAAGCAGAGAATAACAACAAAACAACACTACAAAAAACAGTGATCATACGTTTGGGCTGGGGTGCAAATTAGATTTTGTCTCGCTCCCCAAATAATTGGCTATGAGAAAGAAAAAAAACCCACAAAAAGAGCGAACTCCGAGTATCAGATGATTTTTGATGATCTAATATACAACGTTTGGTATAGAAACGCTCAAATACAGTAATAATACAGTACGATACTAACGTTAATATATAGCAGACACAATAGACGGTATCAATTATACTACATATATATAATTAACCACTTTACATATTTTTGTGAAAATTCCCAATTCCATCTCCGCATCCCCCTCAACTCTATCTCAAGAAACATATTTAA